>SJYC01060484.1:0-46712 GCA_006408675.1 Madoqua kirkii | reverse complement strand
AGCATTTAAAAATATGAAAAATTAGTGACATATTAGGCAAAAGATAGGTAATACCTATGTGCTGAAAACTATGAAACATTGCTAAGAGAATTTTTTCTTTTTTAAAAATTTGTATTGGAGTATAAATTTAAAGAAAACATAACAAATGGAGAAGTACACTGTGTTCTTGCATCAGAAGACTTCTCATTGTTATCAGTTCTTTCCCAAATTGATATATAAGTTCCATGTAGTCCCAATCAAAAGACCAATAGGATATGGAAATACAAAGAACTGAGTATAGAATAGGTTTGCAAATGAATTAAAATGTTAAAAAATATACACATTTTAATTTCAAAAATGTGTATGCTCAGTCCTCAGGCATGTCTGACTCTTTGCAGCCCCACGGACTATAGCTTGCCAGGCTCCTCTGACCATGGGATTTTTCAGGCAAGGATACTGGAATGGGGTGCCTTTTCCTTCTCCAGGGGATCGTCCCAACCCAGAGATCGAACCCCTGAGTCCTGTGTCTCCTGCATTGGCAGATTCTTTACCACTGGTGCCACCTGAGAAGCCCTCAAAGATACTGCAAAGCTACAGTAATCATTACAATGTTATACTGGATCCAGTTAGACAAATCAGGAGAATGGAACACAGAGTCCAGAAACAGACCAACAAACACATATAGTTTAGATTGATTTTTGACAAAAGTACAAGGACAACGTAATGGGAAATGGATAATCTTTCTAATAAATGGTGTTGGAGTAATTGGGAAGCCATTTGAGGAAAAAAATGAACCTCAACATCATAACAAAAATTAACTTGAAATGAATCTTAGACCTCAATACAACTGAAACTATGAAACCATAAAAAGAAAACACAGGAGAAAACTGTAATGATCTTGGGTTTGGCAAAGGTATCTTAAATACAAAAAGCATGAATTATAAAATTAAAAAATCAACAAACAACTTTATCAATATCCTAAACTTCTGCTCTTCAAGAGTTGGTAAAGTGAAAAGTCAAATCATAGACTAGGAGAAGATATTTTATATATACAGCATAGAAATAGATTTGTAAACAGAATTTACAAGAAGCACAACTCTACAGTAAGACAAGAAATCCAAGACTTAAATAGTAATCTACCAGAGAAGAGAGATTTGGAGAACAAATAAGGCCATGAAAAAACTGCTCAAGATAATTCATCACTGCTGCTGCTGCTGCTAAGTCGCTTCAATCGTGTCTGACTCTGTGCGACCCCATAGACGGCAGCCCACCAGGCTCCCCCGTCCCTGGGATTCTCCAGGCAAGAACACTGGAGTGGGTTGCCATTTCCTTCTCCAATGCATGAAAGTGAAAAGTGAAAGAGAAGTCGCTCAGTCATGTCCGACTCTAGTGACCCCATGGACTGCAGCCCACCAGGCTCCTCCGTCCATGGGATTTTCCAGGCAAAAGTACTGGAGTGGGGTGCCATTGCCTTCTCCTAGGAAAGCACAAATGAAAACCACAAGGACATATTGCAACATATAACTTCTTCTGCTGCTTAGTTGCTCAGTCATGTCCAACTCTTTGTGACCCCTTGAACTGTAGACCACCAGGCTCCTTTGTCCATGGGATTTCCCAGGCAAGAATACTGGAGTAGGCTGTCATTTCCTTCTCCAGGGGATCTTTCCAGATCAGGGATTGAATTCACGTCTCCTGCATTGGAGATTTTTTACCACTGAGCCACCAGGGAAACCTCTGGAAAAGTTTGGCGGTTTCTTGAAAACTTGGATATTTACCTACTATATAACCAAGTTCAATCCCAGGTGTTTACCCAAGAAAAATAAAGTATAGATCCATCTATGGACTTATACACAAATGCCCATAAAAGTTAATTGACAATGAAAAAAACTCTAATGTCCATCACCAGGGGACTGGATCAACAAATCAAGTCATACCTATGCAGCAAAGCGGTGTTCAACAGTTAAGAAGGTTCAACTATAAACGCACATGATGACATCGATGAATCTAAAAGCATTAGGTTAAGTGAAAGACACAAAATGGAACACACTACATAAGTTAGTTTCTATAAAACTTGAAAAAAAGGTAAACAACCTATGGTGACAAAAAAGCAGGAAAGTGGTTGCCTTTCCTGACTGGGGGAATAAGCAAGGATAGATTGCAAAAAGGAAAATTTTTGTCGTGATGGAAATTTTCTGTATCTTTATTTTGGCAATAGTTTCACAGGTGTGCATATTTATCATAATTCATCAAAATATATACTTTAAACTTGATTTATTGTATGTAAATTATACCTTAATAAAGTTAATTCTAAAAAAGAGATGTAGCAAACTATTAAGAAAAATCATTTTTAAACTGAAAAGCAAAAGTTAAAAAACACTCTGAGCTATTTTTTATCAAAATATAAACTTCCTAAAGACAACTGTCAAAATGCCGATCTATTTTAGATAAATCATAACATTGTGATTTGGGGGAGAAAAGATTTCCCAAGGTGACTATTTTGAGGACAAAACTATTGGAAAATTTTTAAACTATGTGGACACATTTATAGTCTGCTCACTGTTTTAGGCATGTGCTTCTGTGAGTGGGTGAGTACAGACACAAAATAATCAATTATCAGATCCACCACAGAATCAGACCTTAGAATCTTAATACCCAATCTTATCCACTGAAGTTCAAGGGTAATGAGGCGTCTGACTCCGTTTTTGATATTTGACTGCTGACAGTTTTCAAGCCCTGCCACTTCCTTTTCCCCTTCTGCTGTACATCTGGTAAAACTGATAAGAAAGCCCCACATGTGGCCTCCTTTGCTGCCAGCAGCAGTTCAAACCACACAAGCCTTGACCCACACACAGGGACCCTCATCCCACCCACCCCCTAACCACCATGAAACTCCACATCAGTCTCTTCTCCTTGCTCTTTCAAGTCTTTTTTTTTTTTTTTTTCCTTTAATGGACCAGCTTGGGAAGCGGTCCTGATCTCCCTAGAAAGCATCATTATGTGAGCAATAAATCATTTCATATTCTCCTGGTATGTGTGCAGTGCCCGTTTCAACATCTGAACCAAATTTAGTGGGGTGAAGGTTGGGAGAGTATAGTTTGTCTATGCAGAGTGATGACAACAATTAGCTATAGCTGATTTACTATTGCTGGTTGCAGGGGGTTGCGGGGGAGACACCAGTGTGACTATGGCAGGCAGTTCTGAGGATGGTCCCCAGAGATCCTCACCTCTTTTTATTACTATTTATTTGGCTGTGCTGGGTCTTAGTTGAGACACGCAGGATCTTTAGTTGCAGCATGTAGGATCTAGTTTACCTGATCAGTGTTTGAACCTGGGCCCCCCGTGTGAAGAGTGTGATGTCTTAGCCACTGGACCGCCATGAAAGCCCCACTCACCTCTTAATATTCAAGTTTCTCCCTCTACTTGAATGTGCGATGTACCTAGTGACTTATTTCTAATGAATAGAATATGGCAAAAGTGATGAGATGTCACTTCTAAGGTTAAGTTACAAAAAGACTGACTTCCATCTTTCTTGCCTCTCTTGCTCACTGAGGAAGCCAGGTACCAGGTTGTGAGCTGCCCCATGGAGGAGTCAATATGGAAGTTGATGCTCCCCCAGGAGAGCTTTCAGATGAGACTGCAGCTCAAGCCAGGACTCTTTGCAGCCTTGTGAGAACCCTTAAGCCAAAGCCATCAACTAATTTGTTCCCAAACTCTTGACACAGTAACTATGAGATAATAAATGTTTGTTGCTTTAAGCATCTAAATTTGGGGGTAATTTTGGTATTCAGCAATAACTAATACAAAAAGTGAGTTCCTGAGTAGGAGAATTCCTGAAAAACAGAAATGATTGCCAATAAGAAAAGAATGAGAAAAAATTAGTGTCTCAGAGAATATTGGGAAGATAAAGAAAGGGTGCAGAAGCAAATTTTGAGTAATAAATTAGAAGCAGATGTTAGATTGACTAGAACAATATAGTTGGTGATGTTAGTTAGATCAGCATCTGATTGCCACAAGTAACCAGGAATCACAAGTGACTTCCTGGTCTAAGAAAGTCAGTGACTACATACATCACTTTGGGAGGGAAGATGTCCTTTTTTCCAACTGTCTTGAACCTTTGGTTGATCCTATAGGAACATCAAGGCATGAAGCAATTGCTTTGATCCAGTAAAAGTAGTCATTGAATACAGCCTACATCAGTGCTCTTTTATCAAACAAGACCTCCTTACAGAGAGAAATGTCACACTAATTATATCCCAGTCTTGACTACCTGTCATTGTTATTGACTGCCTACAAGAAATGAATGTGCTAAATGAGGTGAAGTTCAGTCCCCTGTTCCCTGTTTCAGTAGTGGCAAACCATCATTTTATCTGACATCATTTTTTAAATCAGAGTTTTATTCAGTATCATCTGCAGAGACCTTCATCCTGCTATTATCCTGGGAAAATCAAGGGAGGACATGCAATAGAGTCTTTGTCAATTTTTCTGTACTTCAAATCTCTCTTCATTATTATCAGCCATCACCTCCTCTTGCCTTGTTTCAGAAGCAGTGGCAGTCTTCCACGTTCTCTGAGGTTGGCCCCTCCGCTGGCCCTCTGAACCAGTTCTTGTCTCCCTTTGCTGAGTCATCAATCACCTCCACTCACATCTTCCTTCCTCTTAGTCTGTAAATCTTTCCACCCACAGATACCTTCTTCTACCACTGATACCTCTTCCAGCTACCACTCTGTATCATTCCTCCCCTCAGCTGAATTACTTCTTGACTTTTCTACCACGACTGGTCCCTATCAAATGTCTGGTCCAAGTTTTAAGTTCTTCGGTGTTCTGGTGTTCGCAGCAAGTTTCCCAATGTCCCATTGTTCAGGCCCACTCTGTTTATCGAGGACGATCCTTGGACGAGGTGAGGCTAATCCACTCTTGAGTCAAGCCACTCAAGAAGTCCTTTGTCATAGTATTGTTTCATCATAGTGTCACTGACCTTCCATATCACACACAGTGTTATTAATATCATCTGAGC
The DNA here is from genome assembly GCA_006408675.1 of Madoqua kirkii. NCBI lineage: Eukaryota > Metazoa > Chordata > Mammalia > Artiodactyla > Bovidae > Madoqua > Madoqua kirkii. The sequence continues at coordinate 41,719 of SJYC01060484.1, read as the reverse complement.
AGTCAGATAACCTCATACCATGGGGTCCCCAAGCAACAGTTGTATGATTAGCCACAAACATTGATTTTTTTTATTTGGCTTGACATTTGTCCCAATGAACAGGAGTATAAGTAAAATTTTTATAAGTAAACCCTTTGTATAATTTTTTTAATTTTTTTCCTAACTCTTTCCCTAACTCTTCCCCTAAAGTCTCAGTAGCATAAACGTGGTTTACAAACAAAGAAAGGGCAGTAAATAATCCAAGCAATGTCCAAAAGTCTTCTTTTGGAGGAAGGAAAAAAGCCCGTTTGTCGGTTGACGTTTATGCATAATTTCTCTGGGCTCAGGCACAATGGAAGGACTTCATAGCTTAAAGAAATGTTGATTAGTTTTCCTTCCTCCCCAGGGTGTAAAGGCTCCTTCATGTTCTAGGGAGGGGGCATATATAGAGAGTCACTAGTTGAAACAACTGGTCCTCTCTCTGTCCATTCGACCACCTATAATAGAGGGGTTGGGTATTAGTGGAGCTCGAGCTGGGGGAGGTACAGGCCAAAAGACTGAGCACTGCCAGGAGAATGTATTCAGGACTCCCAGGCAATCCCTGTTGAGAGACCAAATTTTCAGCTCAATTAGTAAGGGTTTTTATTTGTCCCCAAATGGAGAGATCATAGGGGTGATGCCGCCGAGGGCATCATTTCTCCTGGTATGTGTGCAGTGCCCGTTTCAACATCTGAACCAAATTTAGTGGGGTGAAGGTTGGGAGAGTATAGTTTGTCTATGCAGAGTGATGACAACAATTAGCTATAGCTGATTTACTATTGCTGGTTGCAGGGGGTTGCGGGGGAGACACCAGTGTGACTATGGCAGGCAGTTCTGAGGATGGTCCCCAGAGATCCTCACCTCTTTTTATTACTATTTATTTGGCTGTGCTGGGTCTTAGTTGAGACACGCAGGATCTTTAGTTGCAGCATGTAGGATCTAGTTTACCTGATCAGTGTTTGAACCTGGGCCCCCCGTGTGAAGAGTGTGATGTCTTAGCCACTGGACCGCCATGAAAGCCCCACTCACCTCTTAATATTCAAGTTTCTCCCTCTACTTGAATGTGCGATGTACCTAGTGACTTATTTCTAATGAATAGAATATGGCAAAAGTGATGAGATGTCACTTCTAAGGTTAAGTTACAAAAAGACTGACTTCCATCTTTCTTGCCTCTCTTGCTCACTGAGGAAGCCAGGTACCAGGTTGTGAGCTGCCCCATGGAGGAGTCAATATGGAAGTTGATGCTCCCCCAGGAGAGCTTTCAGATGAGACTGCAGCTCAAGCCAGGACTCTTTGCAGCCTTGTGAGAACCCTTAAGCCAAAGCCATCAACTAATTTGTTCCCAAACTCTTGACACAGTAACTATGAGATAATAAATGTTTGTTGCTTTAAGCATCTAAATTTGGGGGTAATTTTGGTATTCAGCAATAACTAATACAAAAAGTGAGTTCCTGAGTAGGAGAATTCCTGAAAAACAGAAATGATTGCCAATAAGAAAAGAATGAGAAAAAATTAGTGTCTCAGAGAATATTGGGAAGATAAAGAAAGGGTGCAGAAGCAAATTTTGAGTAATAAATTAGAAGCAGATGTTAGATTGACTAGAACAATATAGTTGGTGATGTTAGTTAGATCAGCATCTGATTGCCACAAGTAACCAGGAATCACAAGTGACTTCCTGTCTAAGAAAGTCAGTGACTACATACATCACTTTGGGAGGGAAGATGTCCTTTTTTCCAACTGTCTTGAACCTTTGGTTGATCCTATAGGAACATCAAGGCATGAAGCAATTGCTTTGATCCAGTAAAAGTAGTCATTGAATACAGCCTACATCAGTGCTCTTTTATCAAACAAGACCTCCTTACAGAGAGAAATGTCACACTAATTATATCCCAGTCTTGACTACCTGTCATTGTTATTGACTGCCTACAAGAAATGAATGTGCTAAATGAGGTGAAGTTCAGTCCCCTGTTCCCTGTTTCAGTAGTGGCAAACCATCATTTTATCTGACATCATTTTTTAAATCAGAGTTTTATTCAGTATCATCTGCAGAGACCTTCATCCTGCTATTATCCTGGGAAAATCAAGGGAGGACATGCAATAGAGTCTTTGTCAATTTTTCTGTACTTCAAATCTCTCTTCATTATTATCAGCCATCACCTCCTCTTGCCTTGTTTCAGAAGCAGTGGCAGTCTTCCACGTTCTCTGAGGTTGGCCCCTCCGCTGGCCCTCTGAACCAGTTCTTGTCTCCCTTTGCTGAGTCATCAATCACCTCCACTCACATCTTCCTTCCTCTTAGTCTGTAAATCTTTCCACCCACAGATACCTTCTTCTACCACTGATACCTCTTCCAGCTACCACTCTGTATCATTCCTCCCCTCAGCTGAATTACTTCTTGACTTTTCTACCACGACTGGTCCCTATCAAATGTCTGGTCCAAGTTTTAAGTTCTTCGGTGTTCTGGTGTTCGCAGCAAGTTTCCCAATGTCCCATTGTTCAGGCCCACTCTGTTTATCGAGGACGATCCTTGGACGAGGTGAGGCTAATCCACTCTTGAGTCAAGCCACTCAAGAAGTCCTTTGTCATAGTATTGTTTCATCATAGTGTCACTGACCTTCCATATCACACACAGTGTTATTAATATCATCTGAGCAGTCAGATAACCTCATACCATGGGGTCCCCAAGCAACAGTTGTATGATTACCACAAACATTGATTTTTTTTATTTGGCTTGACATTTGTCCCAATGAACAGGAGTATAAGTAAAATTTTTATAAGTAAACCCTTTGTATAATTTTTTTAATTTTTTTCCTAACTCTTTCCCTAACTCTTCCCCTAAAGTCTCAGTAGCATAAACGTGGTTTACAAACAAAGAAAGGGCAGTAAATAATCCAAGCAATGTCCAAAAGTCTTCTTTTGGAGGAAGGAAAAAAGCCCGTTTGTCGGTTGACGTTTATGCATAATTTCTCTGGGCTCAGGCACAATGGAAGGACTTCATAGCTTAAAGAAATGTTGATTAGTTTTCCTTCCTCCCCAGGGTGTAAAGGCTCCTTCATGTTCTAGGGAGGGGGCATATATAGAGAGTCACTAGTTGAAACAACTGGTCCTCTCTCTGTCCATTCGACCACCTATAATAGAGGGGTTGGGTATTAGTGGAGCTCGAGCTGGGGGAGGTACAGGCCAAAAGACTGAGCACTGCCAGGAGAATGTATTCAGGACTCCCAGGCAATCCCTGTTGAGAGACCAAATTTTCAGCTCAATTAGTAAGGGTTTTTATTTGTCCCCAAATGGAGAGATCATAGGGGTGATGCCGCCGAGGGCAGTGCTTTCGGGAGATCTTTAGAGCAGACACAGCCCATATTGGAATTTCTTCTTCCTGGGCTTATTGTTGTTTCATCTCCATTTTGAATGCCGGGGGCCCCCTTGGGTCGAATGGAACTCAATAGGCCCTGGGGTTACTCCATCCGAATCTGCCTATGTGTACCAAGCCCCACGTTGGGCACCGCTTGTTGAGGTCCTTTAATAGACCAGAATCTGGTGGTCTGGAGTCGACTAATAAGAAAGTAAAGGAGAGAGAAAGAGGCTGATATTCTTTGGTTTACGCAGAAAGCCAATAAAGCCCCTGCACGGGGCTTGCTCTGTTCGCGAAGGCCTCAGGCGCCCTCTCGCTGGGTTGAAGGCACAGAGCGCCTTCTCCAGAGGGTCTTAGAAGCCATGCAGGAAAGAGAACACAGAGGACCCCTGCGCTCCAAAGAAACAGCCTGAGAGAGAGAGAGAGAGAGAAAGCAAGATGTGGGGACCAAAGCTCTGATGGAGCAAAGAGTTACTTCTTGACTTCTTACGTGTTCTTTAGCCTAGAGAAATCTATTTTATATACCTACCATTCCACTATACTGTATTCAAATGCGCCACTGCAAGCAGAATGACAGCAGGATGGATGCTGAATAGTGGCCAGTTCCGATGAACTTACAGCCATGCCCATGGTTTAATCATCTTCGTTCAGTGCAGAGCTATTTGCTGCCTACCATGTGCCAGGCACTGTTTCATATTCACTAGTAATTTATACATGTGTCAGGAATAACAGTGTCAGGGACACAGCAGTAAATAAAGAAGACAGAAACCTCTGCCCTCTTGGAGCTTGTGTTTCAAACGTAGGAGGATAAACCAAAAAGGAAAACAAACTGACAATTAAACAAGTATAAAGTAAGGCAGCATTGAGAAATGCTATGGTAAAAATAAAATAGGGAGGGGCCTACTCATTGCAGTGGAAGTGGGAGAAACAGTGAGGCAGGATTTTATAGAGATACTTTAGGGCACAACAGTTAGGGGAGAAGATTCTGGAGCCGAAGGACATAAGCTTTTATTCTCGTTCTCTCATTTTCTAGCTGTGTTCTTGGCAAAGTCATTCAACCTATTGGTACCTTAGTTTCCTCATCTGTGAAAGGGGAAGGATGTTAGAACCTACCACAAAGAGCTGTTATAAGGACTAAATGAGTGTGTGTGTGTGTGTGTGTGTGTGTGTGTGTGTGTGTGTTAGACGCTCAGTTGTGTCCAGCTCTTTGAGACCCCCTGGACACCACACTCCTCAGTCCATGGGATTTCTCCAGGCAAGAATACTGGAGTGGGTTGCCATTTCCTTCTCCAGGGAATCTTCTCATCCCAGGGATTAAACCTGGTTCTCCTGCATTGCAGGCAGATTCTTTACCATCTGAGCCACCAGGGAAGCCCCTAAATGAGCTCACCGTGAGTCCTCATAATATTTAGAACACTGCCTGAGTTCCCAGTAAGGGCTCAAAAAATGTTAACTATTAATCCTATTATTCATTCAATAAATGTTTACTTAGCACTCATTAACCTGCTAGATGTTATGAAGTATTAAAATAATGAGATACATCCCCGATCTCTCAAGAAATAATGTATGTGGACATACACAAAAGCATAATACAAGGTGGTATAAACCCTCCACTCTTTCAGAGGGAGACACCAGCTCACATCGCCACTCTTTACATAATATCACGGTACTCTGAAAGTCTCTTCTCTTCCAGCATATCTCCTGTATTTCACCACAATCATGATAGATACCACTGCCCTCATTATACCTGCTGGGGAATAGCAACACATAGGTATCCATTGAATCTTTACCTGACAACATAATGACTCAGCCTGGAGACAGAGTTGAGGTCAAGTGGCAAGTGCTCTAGCTCATAGTATGACCTTTTACACAGCACAAGACTGTATTTAAATCAAGAACTGTAAAATCAACTGTGTGACCTTGGACAAATTATTTTACCTAGAAGAGCCTCAGTTTCCTCAGGGGCAAGATGAAGACAATCAATTCTAGCCTCATGAGTCTCATGCAAGGATGAAATGAGATGTATACGAAGCACTCTGCAAATCCTTCAGTCCTTAACAAGCACCCAGCAGAATGGTAGCTTTAAAAGAAAACAAGAAAAACCACACATTTCTCTCTCTTGATTCTGTGAGCTCGTACCTGTATGAGGCCTCAAGTCATCTTCAAATTCATAAGATGACACCATGAATATGTCAGTGTGTTCAAAAATGAAATACAGGAACTATACGTGAGTCCATGAGAATTCACTTCCTCTCAAACCAAAAAATTTGTGGACTTCTCTGCTTGTAATATGGAGTACCAAAAGATATTTTTAAATATGGATGTAAGTGATTTTTTAGATCTGCATTTAAACTATGCTAACCAATGATTTTGAACATAAATAATAGCATTTTACTCAAAATATGTTTCCCAAGTGGCACTAGTGACCAAGAATCTGCCTGCCAATGCAGAGATGTAAGAGACATGGGTTCGATCTCTGGGTCAGGAAGATCCCCTGGAGGACGGCACGGCTACCCACTCCAGTATTCTTGCCTGGAGAATCCCACGCACAGAGGAGTCTGGCAGGCTACAGTCCATAGGGTCGCACAATTGTGTCTCACTGTGTCCAACTGAGTTGGACACAATTGCAGCAACTTAGCACACACTGAAAATATAAGTTCTTGAAAAGTTTTGTGTAAATTGGGTTTTCTAGATCGCCTCAAAGCTTCAAGAAAAGCTTTTAATGTAAAGAATCTCTGGAGTGAATCATTTCAGAAAAGCCATGGATTGCTGTTAGATTGACCCAGTTTTTCTGTTTTTTTTTTTTCTCTCTCTCTCCTTTGCTATACAGATTTTCAAATATCCAGGAGTAAGACAGCACACATGAGACTTGGGTAGATACCAGGTTTCTTTATCTGGAGAAAATGACATGAGAGACTGCTAAAGACTGGGTATGTCTTCATGAGAAAAATATGTGTTTTGATGTAAAGCTTAGAGAACTCAACTTCCACAAACTTAGGAAAGCTGTCCATAGCAGACTTTGGGGCTAGAATAGGTCCCAAGTCTGCTATGAGATTATAAACAATGATCTGGGATGGCACAAATTTCTGAGCAGCGCCCTGGAAATAAACTATATCAATAACTTACTCCTAAATTCCTTCAAGAGTCCCAGCTTGCAATTGAAAAAGACAGTGTGATTAGTAATATTTCACACTTGTATCAAACAGCTTGTGATCTTTGTGCATCAGAGAAAGCTTTGTGAAAGATGGCAATATCCATCTTAACACTCAGCAGCATGTGCAGAAAGAACTTAACTGAAAGGCACAACGAAAAATGAGTTACTGATATTTACTAAGTTCCAGCAGGACATGAAGGTGATGATGTGGAAATGGATAAGCTGAACACACACAGGCAATGTGTATTCAAAGTATATTCTCCTCTAAGAGGCTTATACGGTTCAGCTAAATGTGGTTGAGGCAACTGCCATTTGAAACCTTTTCTAGATCATAGTCTTATAATGTTTTGCAACCTGCTAAACTGGATCTTTTGTGTTGAGGCTTCTACAAGCAGGTCTAAATCCCTGAAAGAAGAGGATGAGGAGGAGAGACAACGTGATGGACAGGACGGCTGGGAGAAGAGATAAAGGGAGAAGTGGGGTCATTCTCCTGCATACTGAGGGAAGGACACCAGCTAGGTCCCAGCGCATCCTCCTGTGTGGCACTGGGCGAAGGCTCTCAGAAATCCTAGGCAGCTCTCGCTGTTGGAATAATGAGACCCTTTCAGCCAGTGTCCTACTAGAAATGACTGGCTGTTCTGGTCACTGGCTGCCCGAGCAACAGCCTGGAATATATACATGGGCATTCGAGCTAGGAGTTCTGGTTCCCCTACTCACTAGCTGTGGGATATGGGGCCGGTTGCTCACCATCTCTCGCCTCTGTGTCTTTATACTTAACACTGGATCATGACACTGTCTGAACCCCAAGGCCTCGTGACTCTGCCGTGCAACTGAAGGACGGAATGCAGGCACAGCTGTGGCACAGAGTCAGCAACAGGCACACATGCCGTTCAAGCAGCATCAGGGACTCTGAGAGGAGCTGCTTCGTGGAGCTGTTCTTGGCACGATAATAAGATGCAAGTCACAGAGTACTTACTATGTACCAGGCAGGCCATGTTCTAAGTGAATTACAGAGGTTAACTTATTTAATCCTCACAATTCCCCTATGAAGCAACTATAGTTGTGATAATCATTTAATACAGGCAGGGAGACTCAGGGACGAAGTAGTTCTATTTCTTGCCCCACCTCAGCCTGCAAGTGAGGCATGGAGACAGGGTTTGTGCCCTGGTGGTCTGGTTCCAGATCCTAGGAATATAACTTCACGCCGTACTGCTGCAGTAACATGTCATTAAAAATAAAGTGATATCGGCTTCCCTGGTGGTAAGAATCTGCCTGCCAATGCAGGAGACACAGGTTCAATCCCTGATCAGGGAAAATCCCACATGCTGCGGAGCTACTAACCCTGTGTACCAACTACTGAAGCCTGCATGCCTTACAGTCTGTGCTCTGAAACAACAGATGTCACTGCAATAAGCCTGTGCATCACAACTAGAGAAAAGCCCCAGCAAGGAAGATCCAGCATGGCCAAAAATAAACAAATAAATAAGTTATTTTTAAAAAGTAAACAAATAAAATGATATCTCACAGGAAAGGATTTCAAAAGTAATGGCTGGCACTAACTGGGCAAGGGCTTTAGCTCAGTGTAGAAGGAGTTTAAAGACAAGGTGTCTGGGTTAGATCTAAGTTAAATTTGGAAATACTTTACAGTGAGTACATAGCATATCAAATGTAAAACTAGATTATTAAATGGTAGGAAACCCCATGAAGTAATGCAATTTAACTTTAAGAAGCAACATTTAAGTGTTTACTTACCTGTAATTTTGTACATTGTCTGTATTTTCATGGAAAAAATCTGGAAATCTTAATGTGGTTATCTCTGCATGGTGCTGTCTGTTGTTATACGTTTCTGAAATTTCCTGTTTTTCTTTGTTAATAATGAACATCTATTACTTTTGAAATCAGAAAACCACAACAAATATTTTAAAATGAGAAAAAAATAAAGTGGTGTCTATAAACACATGCAGTGGTCACTTAAACAAGAGGGGTCAGTATTAGGTTAGGTCATATATATACACACAGATATATATACTTGAAAAAAAGTGGAAGTTGTGTATGACTCTTTGCAACTCATGGACTGTAGCCCACCAGGCTCCTTTGTCCATGGGATTCTCCTGGCAAGAATACTGGAGTGGGGAACCATTCCCTTCTCCAGTGGATATTCCCAACCCAGGGATCAAACCCAGGTCTTATATGTCAAAATTATCTTCCGAGCCTAAAAGGACTTGCACAAGTCAACTAGCTGTCTGCCTACACCGTGGACAGTGATGACTTCTTCAAACAACAACCTGAAAATTAGCAGAAACACATACAGGGTAATTTCCGATGGTCTCTTTATGATACCATCAAGTATCCACAACTTAAGTCACTGAAGACACCTAGGGTTCACTAAATTCACCCCTTCTAATACTCCTGAACAAAGTCTCCAGAAAACATTCTACGGTCTACAGATTTTACAGCCAAAGATCTCTCTTGAATCCATCCCTTATTCTCTGTTCTCAACCCCACTGTTTTTAGTTCAAGCACTTATCAATTTCCTTTTGGATAACTGGACCAGACTCCTAACCTAACCTTTCTTTCTGACAACATTCTTGCCCACTTCAGTCCCAAAGAAATCCATTTTTCTCATTACTACTGAAAAATCATTCTAACAGATAAGTCTCACAATGTTGAGCCTCTTCATCTAGAGAATAAAGTCTAAACTACTTTTTAAGGTACATAAATCCCTTTCTGATTTGATATTTTCATCTCTTCCCACTCCCCTCAGATGTAACCACACATGCAATTAGGCAGATGCTGTTTCCTCTGATTGGAAAGCCCTCTCTCTCTCCCATCCACTCTCCTCCATAGCTTCTACCTCCATAGCCCTCATTTGCAAAGACCCTCCTCAATCATTGCTGTTTAGTCACTCAGTCATATCTGATTCTTTGCGACCCCGTGGACTGTAGCCTACCAGGCTCCTCTGTCCGTGGGATTTCCCAGGCAAGAATACTGGAGTGTGTTGCCATTTCCTTTCCAGGGGATCTTCCTGACTCATGGATCAAATCTGAGTCTCCTGCCTTACAGGTGGATTCTTTACCACCAAACCACCCAGGAAGGCCTACTCAATCATTAAGGCTTAGCTTAAACATCACCTGCTCTAGGAAGTCTTCCATGATTTCCCCAAGGAAAGTTAGCTGCCATCACCTCTATGCCTGTAACTGCCAAAACATAATTCTTCCCCTAACACTAGCATATGAACTCTCGATGGCAAGTGCTGTGTGTACACAACATGGTCTCAGCTCCAGAACTGTCTCTGGCATGTTGGAAGAGCTCAACAAGTAGTTGCTGTCTTATTACAGCCCTGTCATATTATAGTAGAGTTGTCGGTTGACGAGTCAGCCTCCTCCACAGAAATGTGAGTTCCTAGGGTCAACGACCACCCTTACTGCTTCTACTCCAGCACCTGTGGCAGCATCAGTGTCTGGCAAAAGTAAATAAGTACTTAATGTTTACTGAACAAATCAATGCACAGGCCAATAGATGAATAAACCACACAGGCCTCCAGGATCCCCTTTCCTGTCAGCATAACCTAAAATTATGTTCAGTAGGATGTCTAGAGACCTAGTGGTTTCTCTAGTATATCTACTAGTGTTTAGGGGGAGTTCTCACCAGAAACAAATCAAGTCCTGTTGGAAGATGCTGTCATAAAACAAACCAGACTCCAAGAGACCAAAAGGTACACTGGTTGCCTATGTCATGAATATAAATAAAAATGTTTATAAGTGAAATCTAAATTTTAACTTGAAAAAAAATATAGCTCCTTTAGGATGTCTACCCAGGTGTACTTATTCATCAAAAGGAACTTGAAAACACTGTGATTTGAAGTATGGTCTACAAAGGACAAAAATCCCATTCAGGTGGGGGTTTATAGAAAAAACTCATTTCACAACAGCTCTTGAGAATGTTCAAGATGTTCAAGACATTCATTTGTTACATCATATCCTTGTGAGGTGGGTGTTAGGATCGTCATCACTGCAGACGAGTAAATGAAGACTCAGAGTTTCAGGTTACAGAATAAACTCCTAGTATAGCAAAGCTTGGATTCTATAATATATAGGGTGTCAGTGGACTAAATAAATTCAGCTATGTCACCTGAACTCCAGAGTTACAGGTTGTTGGATAAAAATGTTGCCCTAAGCTAGGACCTCATTTCCTGAAAGAGGTCTTAAAACATTCTGCCTTAACATCTGAGCTCACTGTGGGGACAAGTTGTTCAATTCCTGTTACTTCATTGAACACCTACTGTGTACATGAAGCACCTACAGTGCCCAGCCCATGGTATAATTTCTATAATCCAAGGAGGGCATAAATGGTCCTGAAAGGCATGGATGCTGCACCAAAGAATGTGAAAAACTCCTGGTAACAGATTGCTGGACAGGCAAAGACAGACCTGAGGGAGTATTTAAGGATAAAGGCAATTTTAAAAATTAGAAAAACAAGGGTATGTTGATGGAATATTATTAAATGTAAAACTTAGTAACAAATCTGTGAGTATAATATTCTTATATACACATATACTATACAAACACAGACATGTACACACACATAATGACAGGAATGGAAATGTACACGCCAAAATGTAATCACTGCTTTCTCTGCATAATGAGATCACATCATTTCATGGGCAGATGAACCCATAATAACATTTTTGAAACAGTAAGCTATGAAATCAGTTTAGCAGGTCTCAACCAGTATTTCTTAAATAAAATGCAATGAAAAAAAAATTTAAAAAGATAAATGTATGGAAGCTTTGTTTTGCTTATGCACATATGGGTGTATGTTGCATATTACATTGTGATAAAGATTGTTCTTTACTCCAGGCTGCTGCCAAAATATTTGAAAACCACCACTTGAAGGGACAGTTATCAAGGACCTACTATATAACAGATGGAACTCTGCGCAGTGTTATGTGGCAGCCTGGATGGGAGGGGAACTTGGGGAGATGGACACATGTATATGTATGGCTAAGTCCCTTTGCTGTTCACCTGTACCTGTCACAACATTGTTAATCAGCCATGTGAAAGTATGTTAGTTGCTTCAGTCATGTCCGACTCTGCAACCCAATTCAAAATAACAAGGTTTTAAAATAGTAAAAAATTACAGTTATTGTGAAATTCAATTTACAGAGGGTCAGAGATCTTAAGTAATCCACCCAAAGCCACATGGTTAGTAAGTGGCATAATCCATTTTTATCAATACATACAATACACCTTAATTTCTTGGAGAGGGCAAGCTTCATGATGAATAAATAAAAGATGCCTGCACAAAGATGATATAAATGTTTTAATAATTACTATTTTTTAATAACACTAGTCGAATGAAAGTATTGCTTCCTAATTTTATTGTTGAGATTGAACATTTTCCAGATGCACTGATTTATTAACTGTCATAACCCTAGCCACAGTTTGAACTCCAGCTAAAATTTTCTTTTCACTTTCATCACTTCTAAGCTTGGTTGGAACTCCTATGCTGCGGGTTTGTTTTGTTTTGCTTTCTTTCCTTTGTTATTCCAGGCACATCCTTTCTCCAGGAGGAACCACAGGGCCCCCTCCCAGGCACCTCCCACTTTCCTTCGAGGTGTGAGGTGCAACCCACCCAACACCCCCAGGCTAAGCCCATCAGCCCAGGGCACACCTGCCTGTCTTGGCAGACCCTAGTGGCAGAGCGGCTGAGTGCACACATTTGCACACAAGTGCTGCACCTGGACAAACAGAACTCAAAACTCTTCAAGTCCAAGGGCAATATTTCTCCACTGGATCATCTTACTGACTACAACCTCAGCACTCTCACTGAGAAATTCCTTTCCAGTCCAGGGTCTGTAAAACCCCAAGAATGCTTCTCCTTAGCAAGTGACACTTCAGAGTGGTTTTGACAACTTGGAAATACCACTAAAGTGATAGTTTAATGATTTTATGGGTTTTTCTTCCTGAACCTCCTCTGTTTCTTCAAGACCCACAGATTCTCTTTTAAACAGTGGCAAAGTAGAGCCATGGTCTTGTCCAAAACACTCTTCCGCCTAATAAAAAACTGATCAAGCACAAGTACCTAAACCCACAAATTTGGAGGAAAACCCTCTAAAGACAACCCCACCCACACTCATGAAACCAAGGAGGTTTCCACTTACGGTCAGCATTACTTGTGGGGGTGGGGTGGGAAAGTATCTTTGAATGAGGAGATATGGGGCTGCAGGAGACCAAGTCTGGGAGGAGAACTCCCTCTACTTGAGTGAACCTACTTCCCAGGGCTACTAGGGAAAAGCAAGGGAGGAGGCAGAGATTAGTCCATCTTACCTTCTCCAAGGGGACATGGGCTTTGATTAAGGAGGGATAGGTCTGGCTACATACATTTTGGGGACAGTGCAAAAAAATGGGTTCGTTGTTAAAAAAAATTAATAAGAATTTCAAGACTGTGACCATAGCACATTAAACCAAACAGGGGACCCTGGGGGAACTGTCCATACAGGTCACGTACCCTGAGGAGGAGGGTTACATTTTTAGTGCTCACGGCACTTGGACACTGAGGCATTAAATAAAATGAATCTTCCATCTAATCTACTCCCTGCTGCCACGTGTGCACATTTTTTACGGATGCACTGGTTACCGTGTTACAATAGGTTGTTTCACTAACATTTAAATAGAATTTACACCTACTGTAAAGCTCTGGGAATTCTATGCTGTGTGGTGACCTAAATGGGAAGGAAATCCAAAAAAGAGAGGATATGTGTATACATGTAGCTGATTTATTTTGTTGTACAGTAGAAACTAATACAACATTGTAATTATACCACAATAAAAAAATTTAATAAATAGAATTTGCTATATACTAGGCCCTGGACTAGTTATTGTATATGCATTATCTTGCTTAAGGTTGACAAAAACCCTAGGAGGTAACAATTACGGTCATTCCCATTTTGTAGATAAAGAAACTTAGGCTTAGGGGATAATCATTTGTTTGCTAAAGATTATGTACTAGAAAGTGGTATTTAGTTGTGTGCCTTTGGTGTGGGAGAGGCAAGAGAGGCACTTGCCAAGGGAGAAAAATTCAAGGGGATGTGAAAAAACTCAAAAAAACTCAAGATAACTACTACTTCAATACTATCTTTTAAACTTCTGATTTTCAGATCTCTGTAGACTGATATGCAACCGTAAGAAATAACAGTCTTGGTATTCTTTGTCTAGTTTTTTCTAATGGTAACATCTTACAAAACTATGGAAAATATCATAACTAAATGATAGATATTAAAACCATAAAGATATCATTTTCTTCCACACAAGGATCCTCATGTTGCCCCATATTTCCTCCTCTTGCCCCACCTCTGGTCCCATCCCACCTGTGATCTCAAACATCCCCGTGTTTCATCTCCTGTTGGGAGAATTAGAAGGAAAATAGGGCAGGATCCACTCGCTAAACGACCTTGTTGTACTGCTGATGTTATTTCTATCTCTGATAATAAGATTTGGTCATTTTCTAAGAAAAACCATCGAAAACCTCTTCGTTCATATGAGGAATACTGTCAGCAGGATTGTTCCTTCTTTTTAAATCCTTCTCTAGAGCCAGAGAACACAGTCACTGCCCAAATTCTGTAGCTATAAATGCCGCCCTGACGCCTCATAACAGACCCCATTGGTTGCCTCCCCTACATACACCAGGCACTTGCCATTTCCTCTTTCCTAACAGAATCCTACTTTTGTTTCATTCATCCTTCTCTGAGCGTCCTATGTTGCTAGAAAGGCTGGTCCCATCTTCCAAGTCCATTCAGTATGTCTTTGTTTGTCTAAGCCAATCATGAGTACCTGTTTTCTTTGCTACTGGTGTAGATGTGACACATGATGAAATTAGGACCAGTGGAATGTAAGAACTGATGTCTGGAACAAGTGGCCATCTTGTTGTTACTCTGAAAGTCACTCAGTTGTGTCCAACTCTTTGGGACCCCATGGACTATACAGTCTAGGGAATTCTCCATGCCTGAATACTGAAGTGGATAGCCAGGGGGATCTTCCCAACCCAGGGATAGAACCCAGGTCTCCTGCATTGCAGGCAGATTCTTTATCAGCTGAGCCACCAGGGAAGATCAAGAATACTGGAGTGGGTAGCCTATCCCTCTCCAGCAAATCTTCCTGATCCAGGAATCAAAACAGGGTCTCCTGCATTGCAGGCAGATTCTTTACCAGCTGAGCCACTACGGAAGCCCAAGAATACTGGAGTGGATAGCCTATCCCTTCTCCAGCATATCTTCCCAGCCCAGGAATCGAACCTAGGTCTGCGTTACTCTAAATACAAAGCCAACACAAAGGAAGGCAGAATGAAAATGCAGAGACAAAGCCCAGACATCCAGTGGCTAGAGCAGCCCTCCCTCTGAACAGCTAGCTCTTAACAGCTGTTAAGGTTAGAGGCTCAATGCCCTTATTACTTAATCTGGTTGGACTGTGAGTTTTCTGTTACCTTATCTCCAGAGCTCCAGTGCTAAGTCACTTCAGTCATGTTCGACTCTTTGCGACCCTGTGGACTATAGCCTGCCAACCTCCTCTGTCCTTGGAATTCTCCAGGCCAGAATACTGGAGTGGGTTGCCATGCCCTTCTCCAGGGAATCTTCCAAACCCAGGGATCAAACTTGTGTCTCTTACATCTACCTGTATTGGCAAGCAAGTTCTTTACCACTAGTGCCACCTGGGAAGCCCTGTTACCTTATCTGATAGATCCTAATATCCTGGCTTTGGACCCAGGCACAGAAAGTTCTGTATCTTGACTCTGTGACAATATAGCTATATCAGATGCCAAAGTCCACACTGCCCCTGTACTACCTCATATATGTGTTATCAATTCTTTTTTTGTGACTGTGCCATGAAACATGTGGGATCTTAGTTCCCCAACCAGGGATCAAATCTGGACCTCATACATCACTGCATTGGGAGCGTGGGGTTTTAATACTGGAGTACCAGAGAAGTCCCATGTTACCAATTATTCATTATATTTTGGGATCATTTTTAAATCATTCTGCAAATTCCTGTAGTTTTCTTTTTAGGTATTATTCAAAGCTGGACATTTCCTGGCTAGAAAGAGTTTGTTAACAACATGCTTCTTAACAGAAGAAGAATCACAGCAGTCCCAGATGCAGGTGTCCACAGGTGGTGTGTGTAGAATAGGACAAAGCTCATGGGTAATCCACAAAATGATACTACATCACCCATGAGTACCCATTGTTTTTACTTTAGTAACAAACATACAGGAAGATGATTAGCTGATGCTCTGGGGTAAGCCAGGGAGGGACAGAGCCAAATCAGAGAGACCCAAGATTTACTTGACAAGGCCATGTTTTCCGGTGGTGCTTTAGACAAATTTTGGATGCCACAGCTGCAGATCTTGGCTGTTCTAGTTTAGTTCCTCATGTCAGAAACTGTTGTGCAGCAGTAATGACCAGTTGGTATGAGTGTGATTCTCAATGCTTGTGGAGCTGCTCGTTTTCATTGTCTCACTGGTTCATGCTCACAGCTACAAAATTTGATTGCCAGTCAACACAGGCTTTGTCAACATCCACCAAAACAGAAGCATAGAAATAATTATGATAACAGCGCTTCTCAAATATCCATGGGCATGCAAACCACCTGAACTATTGTTAAAAGGTAGATTACAAGGCTGGTCCAATCTCATAATCTATAACCAGCCTTTCTAGAAACACAGGATGCTCATTATGTCCTGAGTGGGGCCTGAGTTCTGAATTTCTAACAAATACCCAAACGATACTGATGCTATTGGTCCATGAACCATTCTGAATAGCAAGAACTTCTATCACCAGGACCTGCAGTTTAATTCCCTGAGATTAAATTCAGACTTTAATGAGACTGGGAGTTTGTTTTCTGTTAAGGGATTTGCACTGGCCAGGTTAGACAGAGGGCTTGTGGTCATCCAGCCCCTCTCTAGAGGATGAAATCACATGGGAGAAAATAGCAGGCTTCAATGAAAGAGCATTTAAAGGTGTCTGAAGCCCTGCTGAAAACCACAGAGCCTGGTTGTTCAACCCTTCACACTTCAGATGCCGGAGCCAACTTTCTCTCTTTGTTTCACCAACTAGAGTTGGCTTTCTATTACTTACAATCAGAGTTCCTAACAAAAATTATAATAATGGCTAAAAAAAAATTATGACATAACCCCATAGAAGAATAATGCTGCTATCAAAAATCATTCTTTCAAAAAACTATATTAAGATGAATAAATAATATAGGATTAAGTGAAACAGCATAAAACTGAGGGAGGTCCCTGGTGGGCCAGTGGTAAAGACTCTGCCTTCCAGTGCGGGGTGTGCAGGTTCAATCCTTGGCTGAGGAGCCAAGACTCCACATGCCTCCTAGCCAAACAATCAGAAAATAAAAAACAAGCAATAATGTAACAAATGAAGTAAAAACTTTAAAAAATGGTCCATATTTTTAAAAAGAATAATACCAATGTAGATATACAGAATAATCTGAACTGTATAAATTTTTGAAGAATATTAAAAGTCAATCCTGAAACACATACAGAGCAGTTATGGTAGGCTGAATAATGGGTTCCTGAATATGACCTATTCCCAGAACTAGTGAATGTTCCTTATTTGGCAAAGGGGGCTTGCCAATGTGATTAAAGATCATGAAGGGAAAAGCTTATCCTGCAGAGCTGGAGTCAGCTTAATATAACCACACCAGTCCTTGTAAGAGGGAGGCAGGGTCAGGGTCAGAGGAGACGGCACGATGACAGAAGCTAAATCAGAGTGATATACTTTCAAGAGGGAGGAAGGAACTTACAAGCCAAGGAAACTGGTCACAGAAATTGGAAAAAGCAAGGAAATATGTTGCCCTCAGAACCTCTAAGATGGAACCAGTCTTGCCAACACCTTAACTGAAGCCCAGTGAAAGTGATTTCAGATGTCTGACCTCCAGAACTGTAAGATATCACCATGTGATCATGTCACAGCAGCAACAGAAAACAAATATAGTGGTTGCCTCTTTTACTTTCCTTTGATCAACATCTTACTTTAAAGAAAAAAAACACAAATAATTTTAGAGAAGGATTAAGTACAACTTGCTATAAGAGGTGATATTAATCATTATTTTTACATTTTAACATAGCTTGGTTCCTGTTGTTTTCTAGGACTATAGAATGTAATCAGATTGAAGTCTTATTTCAATATATATTTCAGGAGAATCTTCTCTGCACCAACAGAATTCTGACCCACCATCTCCTAGAAGAATTCCTGACTTCTGTTAATATCCAACAAATGACTTAAAATGCATTCACAAGGGGCTTCCCTGGTGATCTAATGTTTAAGAATCTGCCTGTCAATGAAGGGGACCTGGGTTCAATCTCTGGTCCAGGAAGATCCCACATGCCACAAAGCAACTAAATCCATGCCACAGCTACTAAGCCTGTGCTTTAGAAACCATGCTTCACAACAAGAGAAGCCACTGCAATGAGAAGCCCTTGCACCATAACAAAGACCAGCCCTGACTTGCAGTAAGTAGAAAGCGCAGGTGCAGCAATGAATACCCAGAGCATTCAAAAAATAAATAAATCTTTTCTTTCAAATGCACTCACAAGACTGACACCTGATAAAACCCAAAAGGCCCACTGCATATTCAAATCACAAAGCATATCAAAGGCAAACTCATAATGCCATGTGGAATTCTCCACTCTCCTCTCAGTGACTCTGGGTTCACATATGGGACCATGACTGTTACATGCCTGGGAGCATCTAGTATAGTTGACTATCAATACGTTTTTAAAGAGTGATATAATTAATGGAACCATGCAAAGTCCTTAGAGCTTAAAATTGATCAAGGGTTCATCATACAACTTATGATTTTTGTTATCATTCACATTTTGCTCCATTAGGTTTTTGTTCCAACCCTGTATATATCATAATACACACAAAACTTTCAAAAATGACACATTGCAGAATTTTGAGTGAGGAAAAAGTTTCCAGTGAATTTCATGCAGATAATTTCTGATTGTCTGAGGGACATATACTAGTGTCTCCGAAGATGACAGTTCTTCAGAATATAGTTTTGATTCAGATAAGGTGAATATGAGACCAACAAAAAAATCTTAGTGATTGATTCTGGTATGGAAAGTGAAAATGAAACTCATGGTGTTGGACAGTGCTCCTCTGCTTCTAGAGATGAGTGGGTTGAAGACAACTTTTCACAAAAAATTGAAAGACTTTACAGGTGTGTCAGGTGTAACTATTGAATATAATAACCTACAAAGTGTTAGTGAAATAACAATTAATTTGGGGCCAACCAAAATAAAAATAGCCAGCCACAGGCATTAATTTCTGCAAGAATACCCTAGTCAGTAATGAGTTAAAGGTCTTGGAAACTCTGAACACGGCTCCTGAAACCAGCTGAAGAGTCCTGGTCTAATATTTCCAACCTCAGGCCAGGATCACTGGCCTCTCTTTTGAACCCTCACAGTCTTCTGCACATATGTTCTGTTGTACTTAATCTGCTGATGCTAAACTGCTTCAGTCGTGTCTGACTCTGCAATCGCATAGATGTCAGCCCACCAGGTTCCCTCACCCCTGGGATTCTTCAGGCAAGAACACTGGAGTGGGTTGCCATTTCCTTCTCCAATGCATGAAAGTGAAAAGTGAAAGTGAAGTCACTCAGTTGTGTCTGACTCGTAGCAACCCCATGGACTGCAGCCTACCAGGCTCCTCTATCCATGGGATATTCCAGGCAAGAGTACTGGAATGGGGTGCCGTTGCCTTCTCCTGTACTTAATCTACCTTATCATAATTACCTGTTTACACATCCATCTCCCCAATTGGACTTTGATTTCCTCTAGGGTGTGGTCTATGTCTTACACCTCTTTGATTTCCCAACCTACTTGCCTGGTGTAGATAGAGCATTGAATTAGCACTGAATAGCAATGACTAAGGTCCGTCTAGTCAAGGCTATGGTTTTTCCTGTGGTCATGTATGGATGTGAGAGTTGGACTCTGAAGAAGGCTGAGCGCCAAAGAATGGATGCTTTTGAACTGTGGTGTTGGAGAAGACTCTTGAGCGTCCCTTGGACTGCAGGGAGATCCAACCAGTCCATTCTGAAGGAGATCAGCCCTGGGATTTCTTTGGAAGGAATTATGCTAAAGCTGAAACTCCAGTACTTTGGCCACCTCATGCGCTGTCTCTTATACACATCTAGATGTGTATAAGAGACAGTCTGAGCAGTCAGTCAGGGAAATTTATCAGAATACCATCAGCCTCAAAACCCAAGCTTTCTTGGTTAATGACACCAAATTAGAAGACAGCCAAAGCAAAGTTAGCACATCCTTTGAGGGAATCCAGTTTGCCAGTAAGCTGTAGATCAGTCAAAAAGATCATCTGGATTGTTAGAACAAACATCACAACCACTTTTCACAGAGCCACTTATTAACAGTATTTCATTGTCTTGATAGAATCACTAGGTAAGTTATTACAATGGTGCCACTTCACTCATAATAATCGTGATTCTGCTTACGGCCCAAGCAGGACCAGTGGAGGTCAAATGACTAGGAGTGCAGTGGAGTATAAGTTATAAGGAAAAGTAAAAAAAAATGCTAATATTAATATGTAAATTATAGCAATGGACATGACATCTAATTCTAAATGTGACTGGTTTGTTCCAGACTATGCATAATTCAACATAGGATAGGAAGAACTTGCTAAAGCAGAACTACTTGACATCCTGACCAACTCTCCTCCAGGCCTTGGATAAACATGAGATGCCTTCTGGAGGAAACCTGACGGTCTAAGCTGAGCTTAGATTTCAAAGGGTAAAATCCAGACCGTGCCCTGAACGTCCAAATGAATTCATGATGAATGACAGCTCCATCAAGTCCCTTAGTCTGTCTTTTCCAGGACTGATTCAAGCCAGGCCAATACTGGTTACATGACAACTTCCTCCTCAAGATGCTTTGTGGAATTTGGGTACCAAAAAACATCCCAAATTCTTAGTCCCTTGGCATCTTCTCCAAAGGAAACTAAAGTAGCCAGCTAGAGTTCCTTCAGCATGCCATAGTATATAAGCATTTTGGCTTTGGGATAATACTGTTTGGGTTTAAATCCCAACTATAACTTTCAATACCCAAGAGACATGGGTCCTTTTATTTATCTGAACTCTGATTCCTTCATTTAGAAAATGATGATAAAATACCTACCCACAGAGATTGTTGTGTATTTACATAAATTGTGTCACTTCAGTTCAGTCGCTCAGTAGTGTCTGACTCTTTGTGACCCCATGGACTGCAGCACGCCAGGCTTCCCTGTCCATCACCAACTCCCAGAGCCTACTCAAACTCATGTTCATCGCGTCAGTCATGCCATCCAACCATCTCAGGAATTCCTGCACATAGCAAGTACTCAAGAAGTAATAGTTGCTACTGTCATGAATAATAACTATTATCCCACGCAAGAGGCTCCAGAAAGAGTAAGGTCTGATCCAACATATACCCAATGGCCCCTAATTGTTTTTCAGGGTACATAGAGGTTTATTACTTCTATGTTCTTTTTCTTATTTTTCTTACATTGAAGTACAGTTAATTTACAATGTTGTGTTAGTTTCCAGTGTACAGCAAAGCAATCCAGATATATATATATATATATATATGCATGTGTATATGCATATATCCTTTTTCATGTTTTTCCATTATAGTATATTATAGGATATTGAATATAGTTCCCTGTGCTATACAGTATGACCTTGCTTTTATCTATTTTATTTTTAACTTTATTTTATATTGAAGATTAAAGTACAGCCAATTAACTGTGATAGTTTCAAGTGCACAGCAAAGTGACTCAGCCATACAAACACATGAATCCATTCTTCCCCAATTCCCCTTCCATCTAGGCTGCCACATAACATTGAGCAGAGCCTGTGCTATGCAGTAGGTCATTGTTGGTTATCCATTTTGAATTCTCCAGAGGATTTTTCTGACCCAGGGATAAAATCCAAGTCTCCTGCACCGCAGGTGAATTCTTTACTGTCTGGGCTTCTGGGAAGCCCCTTGAATACAGAGAACTGCCCTCAAATTTGGAAGACCTATCTCCCCAGGTATTTTTTTCTCCCACATAGCCCCATCTAGTGGTGAGACCTCAAGTAAAAATGATTTCATCTTGGTCCATAGAATGTCCACCATCAAAAAGAGAAGACTCATTCCTAATAGTCCAATAATCCTAATATTCCCATTTGGATTCCCCTTATGCATATCCGCGCATTTCCTCCCCTTTTTTGGAAACTAAACCATGACTGACCTCTTTCTTCTAGCTATTCCTTTCCAAAATTTACTAAGAGTTCAGGAATAATGTCTCAAAAGCACTACCCTCAAGAAACTTCTATTTCTCTACTCAGCCATAAAAAAGAATGAAATAAAGGCATCTGCAGCCACATGGATGCAACTAGATTTTATCACGCGAACTGAAATGTTAGAAAGAGAAAGAGAAATAGCATATGATATCGCTCAGCCATGAAATTAGAAGATGCTTACTCCTTGGAAGAAAAGGTATGACCAACCTAGATAGTATATTCAAAAGCAGAGACATTACTTTGCCAACTAAGGTCCGTCTAGTCAAGGCTATGGTTTTTCCTGTGGTCATGTATGGATGTGAGAGTTGGACTGTGAAGAAGGCTGAGCGCCGAAGAATGGATGCTTTTGAACTGTGGTGTTGGAGAAGACTCTTGAGAGTCCCTTGGACTGCAAAGAGATCCAACCAGTCCATTCTGAAGGAGATCAACCCTGGGATTTCTTTGGAAGGAGTGATGCTAAAGCTGAAACTCCAGTACTTTGGCCACCTCGTGTGAAGAGTTGACTCATTGGAAAAGACTCTGATGCTGGGAGGGATTGGGGGCAGGAGGAGAAGGGGATGATAGAGGATGAGATGGCTGGATGGCATCATGGACTAGATGGACGTGAGTGTGAGTGAACTCCGAGAGATGGTGATGAACAGGAAGGCCTGGTGTGCTGTGATTCATGGGGTCACAAAGAGTCAGACAGGACTAAGCAACTGAACTGAACTGAACTCACTTATATGTGGAATCTAAAATATGACACAGATGAACCTACCTACAAGATAGCAACAGACTCACAGACATACAGAAGTAACATGTGGCTGTTGTGGGGAAGGTGAAAGGGAGAGGTTTGGACTGGGAGCTGGCATTGGTAGATGCAAACTATTAAATTTAGAATGAATAAACAACGTCCTACTGTATAGCACAGGGAACTATACCAATCTCCTGGCATAAATCATAATGGAAAAGAACCTAAAAAGAATGTATGCATAAAAATAAAATTAGAAAAATTTTAAGTAACTTATATTTCTAACCAAGATAGAATATCAGCAACTAGTACTCTTTCGCCTGAAATAACTGAAAAACATGACACTATATATGAAACAATTGCTTTCAAGTCATTGTATATCGGCAACAAAGGACAATGTTCCTTGAGAGCTGGAAGAAAAAATTTCCTATAACTGCCATGGCTTTCTGTCTGGAGATTACTTTCTAGGCTCCAGCGTATGAAAAGGAACCTAGGAAGAACTCAGTAAACCTTCAGGAAGGAGCAGATGAATTAGGGAGTCCAGAGACTAGAATTCAGAGGACAGAGAACCAGAGATGAATGAGAAGCAGAGAACAAGCTTCAGAGATCGGCAGGAGACATTCTGTGAGTCTTCAACTGAGTGAAAATCAGCACATGTATGGAAATAAACTACCAAGGGCAGGAAAAGAACCATGTGAAAGCATTACAGGGAAGAAAACTTGGAATTCAAGCAGGGCTAAAATATAGTTCCTACCAGCCAGAACAGAGAATATAATAATTTATAGGGAGAAGGAAATGGCAACCCACTCCAGTATTCTTGCCTGGAGAATCCCATGGACGGAGAAGCCTGGTAGGCTACAGTCCATGGGGTCGCAAAGAGTCGGACATGACTGAGCGACTTCACCTTCACCGTGCTGATACTCAAAACAGGTCTGTCTCAATAGTGGGACAGAATTTGCCTTAGACTAAATATTGCTCTGGTCTACCTAACAGTGCTTTAAAAATACATACTCAGAAGGATTAAATTTCTTCCAAGGAACTCAACTGTATTTTAAAAATATTTTTAGCAGTACAAAAATTTCTAGTCATTCAACAAGATATAACAGTCAGTATATGGAGTCCAATTTAAAAAATTTCTAAGCCTGCAAAGAAGCAGGAAATACAACCCATGACAAGAAGAAAAAGAAATCAATGGAAACAGGCCCCAAATGACATAGATATGGAATTAGTAGAGAGGGGCATTAAGGCAGTTAATAGAATATATCCCATTATTTTAAGAGCTAGAGGGAAGATGAAGCACATTTCATAGAGATAGGGAAAGGAATGTTAAAGACCCCAATCAAACATCTAGAAGTGTAAACTATAATGTCTGAAATGAAAAATCAGACAAGCAACTGAATGTGATTCAGGAAATAAATTAGGGAATTCTCTGGTAGTCCAGTGGTTAGGACTCTATGCCTCCACTGCAGGGGACACTGGTTCGATCCCTGGTTGGGAAACTAAGATCCACTAAGATCCCATAAGATCCCCCATGTTGTGTGGTGTGGCCAAAAAAAAAAAAAAAAGGCATTAAGTAGAGATAAACAGAAAAGAAGACAGAAGATCACATACTGAAAACAAGGCAAAGCCAGGAGAATATAAATCAAAATATTTTAACTCTCAGAGGGAAAACAATGTGACTTGAAGAGAATTAAGAGACAAGCCACAAATTGGGAGGAAATCTTCCCCCAAAATACATATCTAACAAAAGACTGTTACACTAAATATACAAAGAACTCTTAAAAATCAATAGTAAGAAAATAAGCAACACAATTTAAAAATGGGCCAAAGATCTTGACAAACATCTCACTGAAGAAGATAATCAGATGGCAAATAAGCATATGAAATGATGTTTATCATATAGCATCAAGGAGACACAGATTAAAACAACAGTGAGGTACCACTATACACCTATTCAGTTCAGTTGCTCAGTCACATCCAATTCTTTGTGTCCCCATGAACCCCAGCACGCCAGGCCTCCTTGTCCATCACCAACTCCTGGAGTCTACCCAAACCCATGTCCATTGAGTCAGTGATGCCATCTAACCATCTCATCCTCTGTTGTCCCTTTCTCCTCCTGCCCTCAATCTTTCCCAGCATTAGAATCTTTTCCAGTGAATCAACTCTTCTCATGAGGTGGCCAAAGTATTGGAGGTTCAGCTTCAACATCAGTCCTTCCAGTGAATACCCAGGTCTGATCTGCTTTAGGATGGACTGGTTGGATCTCCTTGCAGTCCAACGGACTCTCAAGAGTCTTCTCCAACACCACAGTTCAAAAGCATCAATTCTTTGGTGCTCAGCTTTCTTTATAATCCAACTCTCACATCCTACATGACTACTGGAAAAACCATAGCTTTGACTAGACAGACCTTTGTGGACAAAGTAATGTCTCTGCTTTTTAATATGCTATGTAGGTTGGTCATAACTTTCCTTCCAAGGAGTAAGCGTCTTAATTTCATGGCTGCAATCACCATCTGCAGTGATTTTGGAACCCCCCAAAATAAAGTCAGTGCTAAAAATAAGCAAAGTGGGATTTCCCTGATGGTCCAGTGGCTAAAACTCTGTGGTCCCAATGCAGGGGGCTGGGTTGGATCCCTGGTCAGGGAAATAGAGCTCACGTGGCTCAGCTACAAGTTCACATGCCACAGCTAGAGATGCCCCGCATGCCACAGCAAAGACCACAGATCCTGTGGGTCCCAACCAAGACCTGCTGCAGCCAAATAAAGATTTTAAAAAATAAACAAACTACTAAGCTAGGAAAAGACATGGAGGAAACTTAAGTGCCTATTTCTAAGTGAAAGACGCCAATCTGGAAAAGCTACATCCTGGATGATTCCAACTATATGATATTCTGGAAAAAACAAAACTACGGAGACAATAAAAAGATCAGTGGTTGCAGTGGGTACAGGGAGATGAATAGGCAGAGCACAGAGGGCTTTTAGGGCAGTGAAAATACTCTGTATGATAGTTTAGGCATACCTAGTTTTATTGCACTTCATAGCGCTTCACACACATTATTTCTGGATGTGTCTAGAGAGTATTTTCAGAAAAGATTAGCATTTTAGCCAGCAGACTGAGTAAAGAAGATGTCACCAATGGCAGTGCTGTTGCTGTTCAGTCATTGAGTCGTGTCCAGCTCTTTGTGACCCCAAGAATGGCAGCATGCCAGGCTTCCCTGTCCTTTACTATCTCCCAGCGTTTGCTCAAACTCACGTCGATTGAATTTGTGATGCCATCCATCCATCTCATTCTCTGTCACCCCCTTCTCTTGCCTTCAATCTTTCCTAGCATCAAAGTCTTTTCTAATGAGCTGGCTCTTTGCATCAGGTGGCCAAAGTATTGGAGTTTCAGCTTCAGCATCAGCCATTCCAATGAAATCCTTCCAATGATGCTTTTCCATGGGGATGTGTGGGTATTAGTCAGTCATGTCCGACTCTTTGTGACCCCATGGACTGTAGCCCACCAGGCTCCTCTGTCCATGGAATTCTCCAGGCAAGAATACTGGAGTGGGTTGCCATTCCCTTATCCTGAGAATCTTCCCAACCCAGGGATTGAGCCTAGGTCTCCTGCACTGCACCAAGGGATGGGAATCACCTAATTCCTTTAGGGTCTGAATAGAACAAAAATGTGAAGGAAGGGTGAATTCCCTCTCTTCTTGAATTGAAATATCTGTCTTCTCTTGCCCTCAGACACTGAAGCTCCTAGTTCTCAGGCCTTCAGACCTAAGACTTCAACCAGCAGCCTCCAGGTATGAGAATCTTCCCAACCCAGGGATTGAGCCTAGGTCTCCTGCACTGCACCAAGGGATGGGAATCACCTAATTCCTTTAGGGTCTGAATAGAACAAAAATGTGAAGGAAGGGTGAATTCCTTCTCTCTTCTTGAATTGAAATATCTGTCTTCTCTTGCCCTCAGACACTGAAGCTCCTAGTTCTCAGGCCTTCAGACCTAAGACTTCAACCAGCAGCCTCCAGGTTCTTAGGCTTTTGGACAAGACTGAACTATATCACCAGCTTTCCTGGTTCCCCAGCTCACAGATGCAGATTGTGGGACTTTTTGCATCCATAACTACAGTAGTCAATTCCTTTAATAAATCTTTTCTTATATGTATTTTATTGGTTCTGTTTCTCTTGAGAACCCAGACTAATATATTATGGATATAGAAGACTTGAACAAGACTATCAACCAACTTGACCCAACTGATATTTATAGAGCTCGCGACCTAACAACAGCTGAAAACATCTTTACAAATGTTCATGGAGTATTTACAGGAACAGATCACATTCTGTTCCATATAACAAGTCTCAATAAATTTAAAAACTTTCAAAATATACAAAGTATGCTCTCTAAACAACAGATATTACTATTGTAATTGCTTTGGAGTGCCACAAACCACCGCATATAAGATCACAAATTTAATGGATATATGTGCAAGTTCTGACTCCTCCACCCACTGGTCAGTCAATCCTGTTTCTCTCCCTCTCCTCAGGTTTCCCTATTCCCGAAGAAATAACAATATTGAAATTAGGCCAATTAAAAACCCTACAATACCCTCTAAGTGTTCACGGAAAGGAAGAGTCACATGTCTCTTACTTTACATCACAACCTAGAAATGATAATGCTTAGTGAGGAAGGCATGTCAAAAGCTGAGACAGGCCAAAAGCCAGGTCTGCACAGTGAGCCCAATTATGAAGTTATGAACAGAAAAGGGAAAGTTCTTCAAGAGGATTAAAAGTGCTACTCCAGTGAACACACCAACTGTAAGAAAGTGAAACAGCCTTACTGCTGATAGGCAGAAAGGTTTGGTGGTCTGGAAAAATCAAATCAGCCACAACATTCCCTTTAACCAAAGCCTAATTCAGAGCAAAGCCCTGACTTTCTTCAAGTCTATGAAGGCTCAGAATGGTGAGGAAGCTGCAGAAGAAAAGTTTGAAACTAACAGAGGTTCATAAGGAAGGAAGTCATTTCCATAGCGTGAAGTGCAAGGTGAGGAAACAAGTGCTCAGATAGAAGCTGCAACAAGTTATTCAGAAGATCCAGTGAAAATCATTAGTGAAGGTGGTCGCACTAGACAGCAGGCTTCCCAGGTGGGGCAATAATCTGCCTGCCGATGCAGGAGAAATGGGTTCTATCTCTGGGTCAGGAAGATCCCCTGGAGTAGAAAATGGCAACGCACTCCAGTATTCTTGCCTGGAAAATTTCATGGACAGAGGAGACTGATGGGCTACAGTCCAAGGAGTCACAGAGAGTCGGATATGACTGAGTATGAGCACAAGCTCACTAGACAGCAGATTTTAAATGCAGATAAAAACAGCCTTATATTTGGAAAAATATGCCATCCAGCAGTTTCACACCTAGAGAGAAGTCAGTGTCTGGCTTCAAACATCCAAAGGATAAGCTGACTCTCTACTTAGAGGCTACTGTAGCTGGTGACCTTAAGTTGAAGCCAGTGCTCATTTACCATTCCAAAATGGCAAAATTCTTAGGGTCCTGAAGGATGATCTGTCTGCTCTGCCTACGTGCTATATATGGGACAAAGCCTGGATGACAGTATATCCCTTTACAACATGGTTTCCTGCATATTTTAAGCCCACTGCTGATACCTACTGCTCAGAAAAAAAATTTTCTTTCAAAATATTACTGCTCATTGATAGCATTTCTGGTCACCCAAGAGCTCTGAAGGAGATGAATAATGAGATTAACGTTGTTTTCATGCCTGCTAATAAACATCCTTTCTGCATCCCATAGATCAAGGAGTAATTAAGACATTTAAGTCTTATTATTTAAGAGATACAGTTTGTAAAGCTATCACTACCATAGACAATGAATACTCTGATGGATCTGGGAACAGTAAACTGAAAATTTTCTGGAAAGGATTCACCACTCTAGATGCCATTAAGAACATTTGTGATTCATGGGAAGAGGTCAAAACATCGACATTAATAGGAATTTGGAAGAAGCTGATTCTAACCTAGATGGATGACTTTGAGGGGCTCAAGACTTCAGTGGAAGAAGTACTTACAGATGTGGTAGAACTAACAAGACAACTAGAAGTGGAGCCTGAAGATGTGACTGAATTGCTGGAATTTCATAATAGTTACTGAACTGCTGCAATCTCATGATAAAACTTTAATGGACCAGGAGTTGCTTCTTAAGAGTGAGCAAAAGAGTGGTTTCTTAAGATGGACTCTACTCTTGTCAAAGATGCTGTAAAGATTGTTGAAGTGATTACAAAAGGATTTAGAATATTATGTAATCTTAGTTGATAAAGCAGTGGTGGGGTTTGAAAGGACTAATTCCAATTTTGAAAGAAGTTCCACTGTGGGTAAAATGCTATTATACAGCATGGCATTCAAATTTTTAGATTCCACAAAGCTGGAGGCATCACACGTCCTGATTTCAAACATTAATACAAAGTTACAGTAGTCAACACAGTATGGTACTAGGATAAAAACAGACATACAGACCAAGAGAACAGAATTAAGAGCCTAGAAATAAACCCCCATATATATAATCAAATACTGTTAGACAAGGGAGCAAATAATCCTCAACAGGGAAAGGACACTCTTCCCAATAAATAGTGCTGTTGAAATGGATTAAAGACTTAAGCATAAGACCGGAAATCATACAACTTGTAAAATAAAACATAGGAAAGAAGCTCCTTCACACTGGTCTTGTGAATGGCTTTCCAGATAGAACACCAAAAGCACAAGCAACAAAAGCATAAGTAAATAAGTGGCATTACATCAAGTTAAAAATTTCTGCACATAAAAAAAAGGAAGCAAATAATCCTCAACAGGGAAAGGACACTCTTCCCAATAAATAGTGCTGAGAAAACTGGATAACCACATACAGAAAAATGCAATTCAACTCTTATGTTATACCACTCATACAAATGAACTTGAAACAGATTAAAGACTTAAGCATAAGACCAGAAATCACACAACTTGTAAAAGAAAACATAGGGAAGAAGCTCCTTCGCATTGGTCTTGTGAATGGCTTTCCGGATAGAACACCAAAAGCACAAGCAACAGAAGCATAAGTAAATAAGTGGCATTACATCAAGTTAAAAATTTCTGCACATAAAAAAAAGGCAACCCACAGAATGGGAGAAAATATCAGCAAACCATATACCTCATAATGGATTAATATTCAAAATATAGAATGAACTCATATATAACATAATAATAAAAAATGAATGATTAGATTCAAAATGGAAAGAGAAATTGAACAGACATTTTCCAAAGAAGACATCTAAATGACCAAGAGATACATGAAGTGCTCAACATCACTAATCATCAAGGAAATGGAAATCAAAACCACAACGAGAGCACCTCAGAAATGTCAGAAGAGTGATGACCAAAAAGACAAGAGTCAAGTACTGGGAAGGGTGTGGAGAAGAAGGGATCCTAGTAAAGGGAATCTCACCCTCTGCTGGAGAAGGGGATGCCAGAGAATGAGACGGTTGGATGGCATCACTGACTTGACGGATGTGAGCGAGCTCTGAGAGTTGGTGGTGGACAGGGAAGCCTGGTGTGCTGCAGTCCATGGGGTCACAAAGAGTCGGACATGACTAAGCGACTGAACTGTGACTATGCTGTTTGTGGAAATGAATATAGCTATACCTAGTATGGAAAGAGCAGAGAGGTTCCTCAAAAACTTAAAAACAGAACTACCATAATATATAACCCAGCAATTCTACTTATAAATCCCAAAACTAAAACAGGATATCAGTGAGATATCTACCCTCTCATGTCCACTGCAGCGTTATTCGCAATAGCCACACAGGGAAACAGCCTGAGTGTCCCTCAACAGATGAATGGATGAGGCAGATGTGATATATAGTAGAATGCTATTCAGCCATGAGAAAGATGGAAATTCTGCGATTTGCAATATGGATGGACCTCAAGGGCATTATGGCCAGGGAAGTCAGGCAACATGCAGATGGAGAGAATGGGCATGTGGACATGTCGGGGGATGCTGGGATGAACTGAGAGAGTGGGACTGACATAAATATACTACCATCTATAAAACAGACAGCTAGTGGGAAGCTGCTGAAGAGCACAGAGAGCCCAGCACGGTGCTCTGTGATGACTCAGAGGGTTGGAATGGGAGGGTGGGAAGGAGGCACAGAAGGCAGGGGATATGAGTATAGCTGATTCACTTCATTGTACAGCAGAAACTGACACTGTAAAGCAACTACACTCCAATTTAGAACAAAGATGAATACTAAATGGTATTACTCCTATATGGAACTTACAAAAACCTTAACTCATAGAAACTTTTACTCAAGGAAAAATTATAAGATCTTAAAAAGTTATATAATTGGTTTTAAAAGACATCCCCATAGAAAAATAAGTTTTTTAAAAGACATAAAAATAGAGGAGGGTAGTGAAATTACTCTGTATGATACTATCATGGTGACACATCTCATGCTGCATT
Source organism: Madoqua kirkii (assembly GCA_006408675.1). Classification (NCBI taxonomy): domain Eukaryota; kingdom Metazoa; phylum Chordata; class Mammalia; order Artiodactyla; family Bovidae; genus Madoqua; species Madoqua kirkii. The sequence continues at coordinate 10,638 of SJYC01060484.1, read as the reverse complement.
TATCCAAACCCACAGAATGTACAACACCAAGAGCAAACCCTAGTGTAGACTCTGGACTCACTGACAAGGATGTGTCAACGTAGCTTCAGCAGTTGTAACAAATATACCACCTCGCTCTAGGGAGGGACATTAATAATAAGAGGAGCCTGTGCATGTGTGGGGACACAGAAGACATGAGAAGTCTCTGTACTTTCCATTTCACTGCCAACATAAAACTCTTCTAAAAAATAAAGTTTATTGGGAATTCACTGGCTGTCCAGTGGTTAGGGCTTGATACTTTCACTGTCAGGGCCTGGGGTTCAATCCCTGGTTAGGAAACTAAGATCCCACAAGCTGTCAAGCTACATGGTTGGTGGGGGTTGGGGGGAGAAAAGAAAAGCAAACAAAAACAAACAAGAAAATCTCATGTTATCCCTCTCATTTTCATTCCATTGTCAAACGTTGAGCACCTTTCCCTTCCTGTTTCCATGCATTTATACAGCTTACAAACATATGTGTGTGTGTGTGTATATATATATACACATATATATATATATACGTGCAGCTCTTTTAAACAGATGTGGAATGATACTACAGTAACGTCCTGATAGTTGCAATTTTCATTTTCCAACTCCTATTTCTAAAATACTTTAATTTTCCCTATAAATGTATAATGGTTCTTATGTTTTAAAAAAACGAAACAAAAAACCTCTCTCAAGAGCTGACAGTCTGGCCTTCCTCAAGCACTGGAGATGCCACCATATGGCACCCCAGGGATTTCAGTCATGTCCGCCTATATGCCCGTCCTCCGCAAGCAAGTTATTTAGAACAATCATTTAACATCCCTCAAATCAGACAGACCCTCTGGTTCTAAAGGCCTTGAGGTACACATGAATTTTAAGAGCATTCAACCTGTTACAAACCATCTTGCCATTTATATGTGCGTCCATAGTGGCTCAGTAATGTCTGGCTGTTTGCAGCCCCATGGACTGTAGCCCACCTGGCTCTTCTGCCCATGGAATTCTCCAGGCAAGACTACTGGAGGGGGCTGCCACTTTCCTCCTCCAGGGGATCTTCCCGACTCAAAGATCAGAACCCACATCTCTTGTGTCTCCTGCATTGCAGGTGGATTCTTTACCTATTGAGTCATTAGAGAAGCCTGTCATTTATAAAACAAGGTTAATAACACATCACAGAGTTATCAGGTGAGAAGAGGGATGAGGTAAAGGGTGGCCTCCTAGGACAGGGGCTTTGGTATGGCTGCCCAACTGCTAAGAAAGTCAGAACCTACGGAAAGAAGGTGTACATATTTCTTTTCTCTTTCTTAATGCATCTTATATTTGACCTATATAATCACAGTCAACCAGGGTGCTTATTAAAAATACTTTCAAGCCACAAAAAAAAAAAGGCTTTTACTTGGTTGGTTTGAATGGGGCCAGGAATCTGCATGCTAAGCAGGTGATGGTCCAGCTAAGCTGATGCTGCTGGTCCATGAACCCACTGGGGAAACACACATTGGTCCCATTGGAGTCAAGTCAGAACAGGAGTTATTCTGCTGTAATGGTGATGCTCAAGCTTCATGAAGTGCGAATGAAGAAAAGAGTGGCCCAGCTCTTGTTATGATCCTGTCCTGTGACTTCATGGGGAAATTAGCACTAAAGGGCAGTTAATCTTGAGTAAATACTGAGTATGTAAGCTAGGGAAGTATTAATTCCTTTAGATCTTGGCTTAATTCTAGAAAGTCCTTTAGTTCAGTTATTCAGTTGTGTCAAACTCTTTGGTTAGAGATGATTTAATGAAAGACTAGGGGCATAAAACCAAGGCTACTGGACCCTGATCATAACTGTCAAGGCTCTAGTGTGAGCAACATAAATCCATTTGGCCTACATTTAGTAGTTTAGCACATTCATTTATTCATTCAGTTAGCCAACTGTGCCTACTTTAGAATGAAGCTTCAAAAAGACTTTTTCTACCAGAGTACACATAAGTTAAATAAGGCAATCAGCTTTTTTAAAGGCTCAACACTATATACACCAGCATCAAGAAAGACTGGTACTTCCTTATGTTACTGATTTAAGAAATATATATTGAATACCTCTCTGTCTCTGGCATGTATCTGTTTTTTCACTTTTTTTTTTTGGAGGATAATTACTTTACAACGTCATGTTGGTTTATGCTGTACAACAAAGTGAATCGGCTATATGTATATATTCCCTCTCACTTAAACCTCTCTCCCCACCCCCATCCCACTCTCTAGATCATCACAGAGCACTAAGCTGAATTCTCTGTGCTATACAACATCTTCTCACTAGATAGCTATTTTACACATGAAAGTGTAACTGAAAGTCACCCAGTTGTGTCTGAATCTTTGAGACCCCATGGACTATACATACAGTCCATGGAATTCTCCAGGCCAGGATACTGGAGTAGGTAGCCGTTATCCTTCTCCAGGGGATCTTCACAACCCAGGGATCGAACCCAGGTCTCCCACATTGCAGGCAGATTCTTTACCAGCTAAACCACCAGGGAAGCCCAAGAAAACTGGAGTGGGTAGCCTATCCCTTCTCCAGCGGATCTTGCTGACCCAGGAATTGAACCGGAGTCTCATGCATTGCAGGCAGATTCTTTATCAACTAAGGAACCAGGAAAGCCCATTTTACACACGATAGTGTACATATCTCAATGCTACTCAGTCTTCAATTATTGCTTTCCCTGTCAAGCCTTTCTGAAAGCCCTCAAGTTGAATTAATCTTTAAAATTTATAAATTTATTTTCTTAAAAACCACCAGGGAAGCCCAAGAAAACTGGAGTGGGTAGCCTATCCCTTCTCCAGCGGATCTTGCTGACCCAGGAATTGAACCGGAGTCTCATGCATTGCAGGCAGATTCTTTATCAACTAAGGAACCAGGAAAGCCCATTTTACACACGATAGTGTACATATCTCAATGCTACTCAGTCTTCAATTATTGCTTTCCCTGTCAAGCCTTTCTGAAAGCCCTCAAGTTGAATTAATCTTTAAAATTTATAAATTTATTTTCTTATTTATAGGTATACCTTGACTTGTGCACCCTGAAAAAAATTCAGATTAATATTACATATTATATAATCAGAGAATCTTATGGCTGAAAGGAATTTTACTACAACACTAGTCTCAATGTAACAAAATTTACTCTTTATGTGTCTGTTCCCCCAGGCAGATCACAAACTTCAGAAAAGGTGGCTATATGTCCCTCACTGAATCCTAGCACATAAGGTACTGAGTAAATGAATACACATACATACAGAGGAGCACCTCCACATGAATGCTGTGGAATGTCATGAACCTCCCTCCATAGTTCTTCAGGCACTCTATCAGATCTAATCCCTTGAATCTACTTGTCACTTTCACTATATAATTGTAAGCTGGTCGGTTGGTTGGGTTTTGCTTTTATATTTGAGGGTAGCACAAGCGAAATGTTACAAACAGTAGGTAATAAGTTAATATTAATTTATTTTAGTCCTTTCTCAACATATAAGGAATTTTGAAAAAGAAAATGCAAGGAAAGATTTAAAGTCTATTTTAAAAACAGATCTTACTTTACATTGCTGTGTGAAATCAGTTAAACTCTTACTAAGGACTTCCTTACGCCAGTCTATCAGCCTTGCAGAGAAAAGTCCCAGCCCTGTGACTCCTCGGTCCGAGGCTTGAGTTGAAAACCCATCTGAGCAGGACTCCTGCCCGCCCCGGCCGTCGTCCTGGCCCCGCCCCGGCTGGGGGACACAGGGATGGTTCTCCAGGTGGTGTGTGCTTTTGCTTCGCACCTTTGGAAGCTCCGCTACCGTCTTCTGACCTCACGGTAAAGCAGAGGGTGAACATCCATAGCCTGTTTACTGAGGTTTTCGTACCTGGAGGCCCCAACCTCCCAGGTCGGCATCCATCACCGCCCCCGTCAGCCCTCTGACTGGCAGGGCCCGTCTGGGCCTGGCGCACAGCTCTCTGCCGTGGGGCTGTCTTGAGCTGTGTGTGACTGAGGACTAGGCCCACTCGATGCCAGTAGTGCCCCCTCCCTGAGTGTGACAGCCGTGGACGCCTCGTCTTCTGACTTTGCCGTTTGAGAATCGTGGGTCTCGTGATCTCTCCTGGTGGCCCCTGTGATCTCTCCTGGTGGCCCCTGTGATCTCTCCTGGTGGCCCCATCCAGCTCACTCCTGTAGAGAGATCGCAGTCTGTGGACCCACCCGAATCCTGGGGCACGTGGGTGCCAGGATCGAGTCAGTTTCCCAGCGCATCACGGCAGCAAAGGCCCGCTTCTCGGGCGCCCTGGAGGGGCCTTCCAAGGGCTGAGATTCTTCTGAGTCATGTCTGGGCCCAGATGCGTTGATGCCACATGGGTCACATCGTGCAGGCTCCACTGAGGAGTGAGATGAGACAGTGGCATCCCGTGGTCGCAGACTTGATAACTATGAGCTCAGAGCAGCTGCCAGTCACCACAGCTGACTGTAATCTGTTTCCTGTTAAGTATGGCCCTGATTAGGGAGAGAAAAATAACCTCTATTTGAATAAACTTGAATATTTGGATACAAAATAGTCAGTTGCTTCAGAGACCCTCCAGATTGTTCTGAAGTGTAGGAATGCAGGTCCTGAAGGCTCGGGTCCTCAGCAGGGGAGGCGCCTGTGGCTGTTTGGGTGGCCCTGTGGGCCTTACTTCCCTGAGCTCCACGGCTGTCTCCCTTCCTGGAAGAATGGACCCTCTTGGCTGGCCTCTTCTAATGGATTACGTTGTGGACATTAAACTTTCCTATGAAAACTGTCCCTGCTATTTACAGTAAAGAGGAAATTTAAGTCATTTTGTGCTTATTGAAGAAAAAGCCAGCAGGGGGACCTGGCACCGAGTGGACGTGAACTGGTCCCTGCTGGGGGCGTCTGCTCTCACCTGGGCCCAGCTCTCTCCTTTGTTTCCTGTGAATGAACTCAAGACCCTCCTGCACCCTCCTAGAATAGAGGGATTTTCCTGACTCGTGAGTGGATGAGGAATGCGGCCCACCTCTGTCTGCCTATCCTGCCCACACCTTCACCAGCTCTGCCAGCAGCAAGCCCTCCCTCTCCGCTTCACCTCTGTCCAGAGTGGACGCCAGGAGGAGCGCGGAACGCCAGCCTCCTCCCACCCAGCAGCACCGCCTTGTCCTGTGCTGTGACTCAGAACCCCTGCTTCGCCCTTAGACCTGTTTTTCCTGTTACTGTTTTCTCTTTATCTTACTTGGAAGCTGCAATTCAGAGGCAGTTAGACCTCCAGCGAGGGGAGGGGAAACATTGAGTCTGGTCTGCAATCCCTTCTGTCCTCAGGTCATAATATCTTTCTTCCTCTAATTATTCATTATAAAATATATTTCTAAAACTGCTAAGAACAAATTCAGGGCTCAGCAGCAGCAGATATCCCTGTTATCTGTACAGTCTGGATAACTCAGTGACTCAAGAAAATAGTGTGCCTAACTACAGGGAGGGAACACAGCCCCACCCTTCAGCCGGAAATTGGATTAAAGATTTACTGAGCCTGGCCTCCCCAAGCATAGCAAGACCCAGTTTTCTCCACAGCCAGTCGCTCCCGTCAGACACTTCCACAAGTCTCTTATCCTGCTCCATCAGAGGGCAGACAGACTGAAAGCCACAGTCACAGAAAACTACCCAGACTGATCACATGGACCACAGCCTGGTCTAACTCAGTGAAACTGTGAGCCATGCCGTGTAGGGCCCTCTAGGACGGGCGGGTCATGGTGGAGAGTTCTGACAAAACGTGGTCCACTGGAGAAGGGAATGGCAAACACTTCAATATTCTTGCCTTGAGAACCCCGTGAACAGTATGAAAAGACAAAAAGATAGGGTACTGAAAGATGAGCTCCCCAGGTCGGTAGGTGCCCAGGATGCTCCTGGAGAAGAGGGGAGAACCCGCTCCAGAAGGAGTGAAGAGACAGAGCCAAAGCGAAAACGGTGCCCTGCTGCGGGCGGGACCCGCGGTGGAAGCGAAGTCCTGTGCGTGAAGAGCAGTCGCGCACAGGGGCCTGGGTGCCAGGCCCACGAATCCAGGCAAACTGGGAGCAAACAGGAGATGACAAGAGGGAACATAGACGTTCCAGGAATCAGTGAACATTTTAGCCCCATTTTAGGGCTTGAATGGGCGAATTTAATTCAGATGACTATTATATCTACTACTGTGGACAAGAATCCCTTAGAAGAAAAGGAATAGCCATCATAGTCAACAAAAGAGTCTGAAATGCAGTACTAGGGGGCAGTCTCAAAAGCAACAGAATGATCTTGGTTCGTTTCCAAGGCAAATCATTGAGTATCATAGTAATCAAAATCTGTGTTCCAACCACTAATGCTGAAGAAGCTGAACAGTTCTATGAAAACCTACAAGACCTTCTAGAACTAACACCAATATAGATAGATAGATAGATAGACAGACAGACAGACAGACAGACAGACAGACAGATGGATAGGTGGGACTGGAAAGCAAAAGTAATACCTGGAGTAACAGGCGAGTTTGGTCTTGGAGTATACAATGAAATGGCAAAGGCTAACAGTTTTGCCAAGAGAACACACTGGTCATAGCAAACACCCTCTTCCAACAACACAAGAGAAGACTCTACACATGGACATCACCAGATGGTCAACACCAAAATCAGATTGATTATATTCTTTGCAGCCAAAGATAGAGAAGCTCTATACAGTCAGCAAAAACAAGACTAGGAGCTGACTGGGGCTCAGATCATGAACTGCTTATTGTCAAATTCATACTTAAATGAAGAAAGTGGGGAAAACCACTAGACCATTCGAGTGTGACCTAAATCAAACCCCTTTCAATGATAAGTGGAAGTGACAAATAGATTCAAGGGATTAGATCTGATAGAGTGCCTGAAGAACTATGGACGGAGGTTCATGACATTGTACAGGAAGCGGTGATCAAAACGATTCCCAAGAAAATGAAAGGCAAGATGGCTGTCTGGGGAGGCCTTACAAATACCTGTGAAGAGAAGAGAAGTGGAAAGCAAAGGAGAAAAGGAAAGATATACCCATTGGAATGCAGAGTTCCAAAGAATAGCAAGGTGAGATAAGAAAGCCTTCCTCAGTGATCAGTGCAAAGAAATTGAGGAAAACAATAGAATGGGAAAGACTAGAGATCTCTTCAAGAAAATTAGAGATACCACGGGAACATTTCATGCAAAGATGTGCTCAATAAAGGACAGAAATGGTATGGACCTAACAGAAGCAGAAGATACTAAGAAGAAGTGGCAAGAATACACAGAAGAACTGTACAAAAAACATCTTAATGGCCCAGATAACCATGATGGTTTCTTCACTCACCTAGAGCCAGACGTCCTGGATTGCAAAGTCAAGTGGGCCTTAGGAAGCATCACTATGAACAAAGCTAGTGGAGGTAATGGAATTCCTACTATTGAGCTGTTTCAAATCCTAAAAGATGATGCTGGTAAAGTGCTGCACTCAATATGCCAGCAAATTTGGAAAACCCAGCAGTGGCCACAGGACTGAGATAGGTCAGTTTTCATTTCAAACTCAAAGAAAGGCAATGCCAGAGAATGCTCAAACTACCACACACTTGCAAAGTAATGCTCAAAATTCTCTAAGCGAGGCTTCAATAGTACATGAACCGAGAACTTCTAGGTGTTCTGAATTTAGAAAAGGCAGAGGAACCAGAGATCAAATTGCCAACATCCGTTAGGTAATAGGAAAAACAAGAGAGTTCCAGGAAAATACCCACTTCTGCTTCGTTGCCTACACCAAAGCCTTTGACTCTGTGGATCACAACAAACTAGAAAATCCTTCAAGAGATGGAAATACCAGACCACCTTACCTGCTTCCTGAGAAATCTGTATGCAGGTCAAGAAGCAACAGTTAGAACTGGACATGGAACAATGGACTGGTTCCAAATTGGGAAAGGAGTACGTCTAGGCTGTGTATTATCAGCCTTCTTATTTCACTTATATGCAGAGTTCATCATGCAAAATGCTGGGCTGGATGAAGCACAAGCCGGAATCAAGATTGCAGGGAGAAATATCAGTAACCTCAGATATGCAGATGACACCACCCTGATGGCAGAAAGCAAGGAGGAGCTAAAGAGCCTCTTGATGAAGTTGAAAGAGGAGAGTGAAAAAGCTGGCTTAAACTCACCACTCAGAAACCTAAGATCATTGCATACTATAAAGCAATTATCCTTCCATTAAAAATAAAATAATTTTTTAAGAAGGTAAAATGTACTGATGAATCCAAGTTCAATATATTGAATGTAATTTAAGACGCCTATGGTTGCTGAAGACTCTGGCTTAATCTCAGTAGTGATGAAGATTGCCTAGATGCAGGCTTCCGAGATTCGAATCTCACCCCCTGGGCAGATTACTTAACATTTGCAGGTCTCAGGTTCATATTCTGGGAAGAGGGTTGAGAGCGCCTCCCTGGAAGTGAGGAGCAGGTGTGTCCATCACAGTGCCTGGCTCGAGGGCCCGTCGCCGCTCCACTGCGTCCACGTGGAGCGCTGCCTGCTCACATGGTGCTCACCATCCTCAATTGTGTAGTTACTGCTACAGGTGTGTGCATGTACCCCAGCTAAGGCGGCTGTAGCTTCCAGAACATTCCCTCATATTCACGGGCACTCTTTTTACTTGCGTCTGTTATCCACAATGCTTGGGAGACAAGGGGGAGGAGGAGTTATTGAGGGCTTTCGTTAATTACGTTTGGTATGTTGAGACTGAGCTTTATATATGGAAGTCATGGATACAGTTATTGACAGAATCGTCTTCAGCGTGACTTTTCCTTTGACACTAGCTTGACGCTCTGCTCTGACCGCAGTGAGGCCCTGTCCCCTGACCGCATGTCCCCTCGGCACAGCGCCGTAGCCCGTGCTCACACGGCCTTCCGCAAACCTTAATGGCCATGGGGCTGCTTTGATTTATCCAGACTGTATCAAAACTTTATTCTTTTCATGACACACTGTCACTCTTTAAAATAATGTTAGAAGTAAACACAGTATAAATTATAAACATATATAGACCTCTGTTTTACAGATAAAAACTATACCAACAATATCGCTGATATGTTAGGTATTATTAAAGTTATTTCTTTAAGAGAATTCAACTACATGGTGCATGCTTTATTAAAACAACTGTAGCACCATCTTGTGTGAGATACAAATTCAGTGCTTCAGTAAATGTAATTTTATTAGAGTGTTGACTGTCTTCATTTCTTACTAATAGGTCAAGGTTACTTTATTTTTTATGATTGTAGTGTTATAGATTCAAGCAAGTAACTAGACTTAGAATTTGGTTATATTCCCTGGTGGCTCAGAGGTTAAAGCGTCTGCCTCCGATGCGGGAGACCTGAGTTCGATCCCTGGGTCGGGAAGATCCCTTGGAGAAGGAAATGGTAACCCACTCCAGTAATCTTGCCTAGAGAATCCCATGGACAGAGAAGCCTGGTAGGCTACAGTCCACGGTCGCAAAGAGTCAGACACGACTGACCAACTTCACTTTCACTTTTCACTATATATGCTTTCAATATATCCGTACTAAGATGCATTTAACAAGCATCTAACTGCCTAATTCATGCACAAAACTATATGAAACAGGAAATACCAAATTCCGTGTAGCTGAGTACACAGTAAATATCTGTTTTTAATCTCTTATGATTCTGTACAATTTATAAGAGTCCATGTCTGTTGCTTGTGTTACCCACTCAGTCTTCAAGGTATTTTTTCTGAATACTTGTTGAAGTTCTGATTAAATATCTGTAGGCATGCTTCTTGATGTGCTAATTTGAATTTCATCTCTCTTTTGAAAGAAAGGATCAAATATAGGAATGGACACTGTCATAAAAGCGCAGAGGGAAATAGACGTCTGCTGATGAGACAGCCAAGGCGTCTGAGCTGTGACCGCTCCATCAGCGACCACGGAGCACGGCTCTCACAGCTAATCTTTCATGATACGGTCAAGAGTATAAAGTACCAACTTCTACGTAATAGTATAATTCATTGAAACTACCATGACTATTCTATTAAAATAGGGAAAACGTAATATTATCTTACAGACTAGACAAAATTTAAGCAGTTATAACCACAGACAGATATTTGTCAAACACATATTTAAGTATATAATAATGTACAGTTTGACTTATGTAATTTAGGAAATGTTATTACTAAATATTTGCTCTTTACAAAGAAAAACTAAGGTTAATGATGTGATGAAAGTCACGTAGACCGTGTGCTCTGGGCTCTGCTGGCCTCCCACACTAGAATCCCAAGCCCTGAATTGCTGATTCATCTCTTCCCTACACATGCTTCTTGTTTTTCTCATAAAAATGTGAATAAATATTTTTTTCTTGTTTTAGGCGATTCAGACCAACCCACAGTAGTGACGGCACTGTACTCTTTTGAAGGACAGCAACCAGGAGACCTGGATTTTCAAGCTGGAGACAGAATCACGGTTATATCAAAGACAGAGTCACATTTCGATTGGTGGGAAGGAAAGCTTCGAGGCCAAACCGGCATTTTTCCAGCCAACTATGTTACCATGAATTAAAGTTTATATTATTTTGTTCTTTGAGAATTACAAAAAAATTAGTTCTACACTGGAGGGAATTACTATTCAGTTAAATAATGTTTAGTATAAATGTAAA
>SJYC01060483.1:0-30786 GCA_006408675.1 Madoqua kirkii | reverse complement strand
AATCTAAGGATTAGGGTATAAATACCACTTAATATATTTGCAAAATGACTAGAAAAGAATAAATCAGCTTAAATGGTATAGTAAGTAATACTTAGAGTTGGAGATATTGACTAGAATAGTAATCCTTAAAAATTATCTCTATTATCTTCAAAAATTATATATGTATGAAACATAACAAAGAATTTCAAAGAAATTCAACTATGCATTAAAAAAGATGACATCTGTTAGCTTTCCTTCTTTTTGAGGTGATGCTCGTTCATATGTAACAGTAAAGTTATGTTGATATGGTTCCATTATCTCTAAATAAATACTTTTAAAATGTTAAGTTACTGTCTTGATTTTGTTTTTTTTATTTTCTTTTTGTAACCAGAGGTCTGTGGTTGGTCTGGAGGTTAAAATCCACCTCCACGACTGTGTTGCTAACTTCTTTTTTTTTTTTCAGCTTTCTTAACATGTAAAACACAAGGTATGTTTGAACCGAGACTCATAGAGACCGCCCATCCCCCAAACTAAGATTTACGTTAAAACGGGGTAGATGGTAGAACGATCCCGAAGAGGAAACGGGAACCTTCAACCTATCGACCAATTTGTAATAAGACCTACACAGACACTCTCATGAAGACCTACTCTAGTTGTTAACTTAATCCTCTAATTCATTTCGTCTAACGGGTGGGGTTGTACCTCTTCCCCCGCTCCTACTCTACCACTTCCTACCTCTTCGGACCGTACGACGTCAGGTGCATCAAAAAAAGATTGGGACATGAGTTCACGACTGAATGACAACAACATGGAGTGAGGGAGAAATTGACTATTTCCTAGCTGAGATACAGGCCACCTCCTGCCTTGGACTGAAATTACACCGCTAACTTTCCTTGACTCCAGCTTGCAGATGGCAGGTCCAGGGACTTCTCAGTCTCCATAATTATGTGAGCCAATTCCTTATAAATAATTTTTTCTTCTTTCTCTAATCACCTATTGGTTCTGTTTCTCTGGAGAACTCTAGTATACTCGTTTTCTTTATCTGTAGAACAGGGAAAATAAAAGCCATATATTTCAGAACTGTGCTAAATAGTGCATATGTTCTTGTTGTTGTTCAGTCACAAATCACTTCAGTATTCTTGCCGTGAGAACCCCATGGACAGTATGAAAAGACAGAGAGATATGAAGCTGGAAGATGAGCTGCCCAGGTCTGTAGGTGTCCAGTAAACTACTGAGGAAGAACAGAGAAATAGCTCCAGAAAGAATAAAGAGGCTGAGCCAAAGCAGAAATGAGGTCTAGTTGTGGATGTGTCTGGTGGTGAAAGTAAAGTCCAGTAAATACTGTATGTGTATTTGATTTAATCCTTTAACCTCAATAAGATATAGGTACTATTGATACAGTTATCCACTGCATACTCAAAGTTCCTGCTTCCTCATGGCACTGATGTTCCTTGGGGTAATATTCCCCCACCCAGCAAAGAACCAATTCTTTTTGCATCTTAGTCAAATTTCAAGGGGAGAGAATCTAATGGGTCCAAATTAACTACTGCTCCTTGTTGGGCAAAATTCTCAGAAAAGTTTATTTTATCAACTGACCTACAGACTGGCTTGTTTGATCATATTCCCACTCCTGGCCTATTCAGCTTTGTTCAGGGAAATTGGGCCAGGGAGAGGTGGGAGGAACCTTAAGTTAACACAGTAGCAATTTGTATTTAAGAACCAACCACTTTTGGAGCAGTAGAGGCCAGACTCCCTGGGATTAGGAAGAGGCTATGGACATCTCATGCTTGCTGAGGCTGGACCTCTTCTGAGTTTCTTTATAAAGACTAAGGCAGAAAAGGAACCATATGCCAAGGTGTCCTCTTTAGGAAATAGTGATCTCCTATCACTTGCTTATTGCTGAATTTCATGCCTTAATTTGTGCCTGGCAACTGGCAAGCATCCAGATAATATATATTAAATAGGTACATAAATCCAACATCTCAAGGTCTTAAGAGAGGCAGCTCCAGAGATCAACAGCCATGAACCAGTCTTTCTATGACTGTATAATCAAGAAAGAAAGTCACACCTCGAAAAACATGTCCAGTAGATGCTTTTGCCATTGGCAGATTTTCAGTTCTTTCCTTTAGGCATGCGTGTGTGCATGCCAAGTCACTTCAGTGGTGCTGACTCTTTGTGATGCTGTAGACCACTGCCCGCCAGGCTCCCCAGTCCATGGGATTCTCCAGGCATGAATACCCGAGTGGGTTGCCAGGCCCTCCTCAAGGGGAATCTTTCTGACCCAGGGACTGAACCCATGTATCTTACGTCTCCTACACTGGCAAGCAGGTTCTTTACCATTAATACCACCTGGGAAGCCCAAGAAGATGTCACACCCGGCTGGGTGCTGAGGGCACAATTTTTTTGTGTAGGTCTGACTCTTTGATTCTATGGATTGTAGCCAGCCAGGCTCCTCTTCCCATGGCATTTCCAGGCAAGAATACTGGGTTGCCATTTCCTCTTCCACGGTTTCTTCCAGACCCAGGGATCAGATCTGTGTCTCCTGTAGCTCCTACGGCTCCTATGCTGGCAGGCAGCCAATGAGGTTTCACCACTGAGCCACCAGGGAAGCCCCTCTCTAGGAATGGAATAACAAAATCATGGAGGAGAGTACTGATGAGGACCTCTAGAGGAGGGTGGAGCTCCTTCTAGGGGCCAAAAGTAGTATTCTCTGGAGAAGGAAATGGCAATCTACTCCAGTAATCTTGCCTGGGAAATCCCATGGACAGAGGAGCCTGGTGAGCTACAGTCCATAGGGTTGCAAAAGAGTCAGACATGACTTAGTAACTAAACAAACAGCCTCTACCGCTGCCATTCCCTGGACCTGCAATTCCTTTCTCTCTCTGTTGACTCTATACCTACCTCCTCTGACGTTCCTGACCATGGCTGCCAGCATTGCTCATTGCACCCCTGGCTGACATCATTGTGTGTGTATGTGCACATGTGTGCAGCTAAGCACATAAACAGATAGCAAGAAAAAAGGTCTTACTGTGCTGTCAGCTGAGCTGGGGTACTTTCCCACCTGCAAAATAAAATGATTAGGTCCTACAAATGAACACATCTATGAAACAGAAACAGGCTTACAGACAGAGAATAGACTTGGGGTTGCCAAGGGAGAGGAAGGCTTGGGAGGGAAGGATGAGAGTTTGAGGTTAGCAGATACAAACTATTATATGAAAATGGATAAGCAACAAGGTCCTACTTATGCACAGCACAAAGAGCTATATTCAGCATCCTGTGATTAGCCATATGGAAAAGAATATGTGTGTATAGATATATGAGGTGAGGTGAGGTGAAGTCGCTCAGTCGTGTCTGACTCTTTGCGACCCTATGGACTGTAACCTACTAGGCTTCTCTGTCCATGGCATTCTCCAGGCAAGAATACTGGAATGGATTGCCATTTCCTTCTCCAGGGGGTCTTCCCGACCCAGGGATCGAACCCAGGTCTCCCGCATTGGAGGCAGACGCTTTAACCTCTGAGCCACATATATATGTCACTCTGCTTATACAGCAGAAATTAACATAATATTGTAACTCAGCCAAGCTTCAGTAAAAATTTTTTTAAAATTATTCTCAAAAAGGCACCACTGACACTGTAGGCTAATGTTTTAAAACACAGTAACATCACCATAACAACAAACAGAGTAGCAGGTTTAAGGATGCTCCTTTAAAGTCATCCAGCAAATAAAGTATCTTTTATACACCAGGTTCTGTGTAAAGTACAGGGTATTTGGATGAAGTTGCGGATGCGGAAATGAGTAGCAAAAGGAACCCTTGTACACTGTTGGTGGGAATGCAGACTGGTAAAGCATTATGGAAAACAGTACGGAAGGTCATGGAAAACTAAAAACACAATTACCCCATGATACAGCAATCCCACTTCGGGATATAGATCCAGAGGAAATGAAATCAAAACCTCAAAGCGATACCTGAACTCCCATGTTCACTGCAGCATTATTCACAACAGCCAAGATATGGAACAACCGAAGCATTCACTGACAGATGAGTGGAAAAAGAAAATATGATGTGTATATAACATAGAAATATTCATCATTCAGCCTCCAAAAAAAAAAAACAAAAAAGAAATTCTGTTATTTGTGACAACAGAAATGAACCTGGAGGACGTTATGCCAAGTAAAATAAGTCCCACACTTAAAGACAAGTACTATCCAGTACCACTTACATACAGAATCTAAAACTGTCAAATTCAGGACTTCCCTGGCGGTCCAGGAGTTAAGAATTCACCTGCCAATGCAGGGGACATGGTTTCATCCATGTTCCGGGAAGATCCCTCACGCCTCAGAGCAGGAAGGCCAGTGCACCACGACTGCCAAGCCCGAGCTCTGGAGCCCACAGGCTGTGACTACTGAGCCCCAGCGCCTAGAGCCTGTGCCCTCAAAAGAAGCCACCGTGATGAGGAAGCCACGCACTGCAACCAGTGTGTGCTATCCACTTGCTGCAACGAGAGAAAAACCTGTATGCAATGAAGACCCAGCGCAGCCAAAAGATAAAACTAAGTGAAATTTTTTAAAAATAGTCAACTCAGACCCAGCACAGCCAAAAAATAAAAAAGTGAAATTTAAAAACAAAAATAGTCAAATTCATAGAAGCAGAGAGGGGAAATGAGGAGGTTATTCGTCACAAGGTACAAAGTTTTAGTTACATGGGGTAAATTGTTGTTCAGTTGCTCAGTTGTGTCCGAATCTCTGTGACCCCATGGACTGCAGCATGCCAGGCTTCCCTTTCCTTCACTATTTCCCAGAGTTTGTTCAAACTCATGCCCATTGAGTCCATAACGCCATCCAACCGTCTCATCCTCTGTTGCTCCTTCTTCTCTTGCTCTCAATCTTTCCCAACATCAGGGTCTTTTCCAATGAATCAGCTCTTCACATCAGGTGGCCAAAGTATGGACCTCACCATCAGTCCTTCCAATGCATATTCACAGTTGATTTCCTTTAGGATTGACTAATGTACAGCATGGTGATATTATCAACTCTATAGTACTGTATTGTATACTTAAATTTCTAAAAAAAGTAGATCTTAGTTGTCACATACAAAAACCATTAACTACATAGATAATGGATTATAACACATTAATAATGGATTATAATACATTAATAAGCTTGACTGTGGTAACTATCTCGAGAGCATAGGATATAAAAACATTCCACTGCAGACAGGGTGACAACATTGTGGCACCGTAAGACATTCTTCCTTTAGTCCCCCCTTTTCAACAAGGAATTGGACATCCATCCATGAACCACAGCGCCTAGAACAGAGCTATGAGATCCAGCAACATTTGCCAAAGGAACCAGGAGGGGTCTCACTCAGCTATGCTATGCTAAGCAGCTTCAGTCCTGTCAGACTCTTGGCAACCATATGGATCATGGCCCACCAGGCTCCTCTGTCCATGGGATTCTTCAGGCAAGAATACTGGAGTGGGTTCCTGTATCTCGTAACAAGCAGACAGACTTCATTACAGGGTGGAACAGCTGAGCAGCAAACCTATCTCAACTCCTGTCTTGTGGTCAGGAAAAAGCCTAGAGAGGGCTGAACAGGGCAGATACCCACAGTCAAGAGAGACATTTTACTAATATAAATAGGAATGTATCATATTTAAATTATTAATGACATCATTCAAGATACTCCTTTTTTCTGCACTTGATAGAATATTCTCAGAGAAATATTAATATGTCTCAGAAATGTTAAATTTTTAATAAAAATATGATATATATTTTCTCTTTTCCCTTATATTTCTTCTGATATTTGCTTTATGTATCTCTGTTTCTTTGTTGTTAGGTATCTAACGGTTTATGATGTCTTATCTTCTTTGTGAATTGTACCTTTTATCATTAAAAATATTCATCTTTGGTCATTTAAAAATAAATTTAATTTTAAAAAAGGGAGACATATTAGTCCAGCGTACCTGAGGAAAGATTCCAGTACCTCATCTGAGGGAAAAAATGTGTCTGAATGTAGTCAAGACAATAAGAGCCGGACCAGCACCAGTCTCCCCACCCCAAACACCACAAGGGGGTTACCTATTAGAAAGAAGTGAACTCCCTGCAGGAAGAGAGGAGAGTGGTGAGTGAGAACACAGCTATTCCAGGGGTGCAAGACGCAGCTAAAGAAACCTGTTTGTCTCCGGCGGCACCAAGAGGACTGAGGTGGGACCTCCATGTCTCAGAGGAGAAAGATCAGCAAAAGGACAAGTGAGACTGTCAAGGGGCATTAAAGCGAACACAGTCAGCAAGAAGCCCACCTAGAAGCCTCTGGGAATCTCACAGCCAGAGAGCTCCCTACAAAGTCCTCTGTCCATGGGGATTCTCCAGGCAGGAATACTGGAGTGGGTTGCCATGCCCTTCTCCAGGGGATCTTCCCCACCCCGGAAGTGAACCCACGTTTCTTATGTCTGCTGCACTGGCAGATGGGTTCTTTACCACTAGCGCCACCCGGGGAGCCACCAAGTCCACAGGCACCCCCAACACCTAGAGTGCTAAACCCATGCCCACCTACCTCCCTCCACTCTGCAGCCGGCTTCTTGCACGCTTCCGAGAGGAAGCTCTGCAGATGGTGAATGTGCTTAGCAAACAGCCAAGGGGTTGTGGGCAAGGGGAAAATTATAGCTTGAGCTTTTAGAAAGCAAGAGAGGTTTCCAGGAGCCAGCATAGTGAGTTGTTAAGAACCAGAGAAGAAATAAGAGTTTAAGAATTCTGCCACAAGAGGGAGCAAGATGAACAGAACAGGTGTACCCACACAAAGGCAGAGAAAACCCCAGAAAATACTAGCACCAGGGAACTGAATACCTACCTGAAGGTAACTAGCACAGATTTAAAGAGGTGTCTGCTTCTTCAAATGCAAAAGCAGCAATGCAAAACTATAAGGAACATAAAGTTTCAAGCAAATATGTTATCACCAAAAGATAAATATAATCCTCTAATAACAGAGTTCAACACACGAAATTTTGTAGTGTGATTGATAAAGAATTCAAAATAGCTGTTCTGAAGAAACTCAATGAGCTACCAAAAGAAAAATATAATCCAACTCATAAATGACAATTCAATGAAATTACACACACATATGAGCAAAAACACAGGTTCAAAATGAGACATTTACCAGAAATAGAAACCATAAAAAAGAATCAAACAGAAATTCTAGAGCTGAAGAAGTTAATAAATGAAATGGAAAATGCGAGAACATCTGCAGTGGAGCAGAGCACCTGGAAAACAAACAAGTGAGGTAGAGGATAGGAATTTTATAGTTATAGGAATAACCTATAACTATAAAATAACCCAGTTATAGGAAATAAAGAATAACCCAGTTATAGAAAATAAACAAAAAAAATGGAAAAAAGAGAAGGCATTCATGATCTATGGGACAACACTGAAGAACAAATATTAGAATAATCAGAGTCCAGGGACGTCCCTGGTGGTGCAGTGGATAAGAATCTGCCTCCCAATGCAGGGGACATGGGTTCAATCCCTAGTCCAGGAAGATTCTACATGCTGCAGAACAACTAAGCCCATGCGTCACTACTACCGAACCCATGTGCTGCAAGTGCTGAAGTCAGGCCTCCAGAGTCTGTGTTTCATGGCAAGAGAGGCCACCACGATGAGAAATCCACACACTGCAACTAGAGAGTAGCCCCTCCTCTCTACAACTAGAGAAAAGCCCACTCAGCAGCAAAGACCACAGTGCAGCCAAAAATAAACAGAATAATCAAGGTCCAGAAGGAGAAGAGAGCAAGAAGGGGATAGATTGAAAGAAACAGCGGCAAAGAACTTCCCACACCTGGGGAGAGAACTGGACATCCAGGAGAGTGGAATGATACATTCTCAATGTTCTAAGAAAAAAAAACTGCCAGCCAAGAATACTCTATCTGGCAAAGTTATCCTTCATATATGGAGAAGTACAAACTTTCCTAGGCAAACAAAAGCTGAGGGAGTTAATCACCACCAGACCTGTAAGAAATGTTGAAAGGAGCTCAAGTTGAAATGAAATGACATGAAAACATACAAAAGTATACAATATACTGGTAAAGGTAAATATAAAGTCAAACTTAGAAAATTAATTCTGTAATTGTATGGCATGTTAACCACTTAGCTACAGTATAAAAGTCAAAGGAAAAGAATACTAAAAATAATTATAGCTACCATAATTACAACTAATACCAATATTAAAAGAGGCATAATACCAAAATTGACATTAAAAAATGAAAGAGTAAAAGTTTGAAACTTCTGTAAACAAAGTTAAGTTGCTATCAGCTTAAAATAGACTTTTATCTATGAGATGTCTTCTGTAAGTCTCACAGTAACCAATGGAATAATCCTAGAGTTGATGCACAAAAGATAAAAGAGGAAAAAGCACATCGCCATGGAAAATCACCAGTTAACAAAGGTATTCAGCTTTGTAAGTGGAGGTTTCCATTAATCAAGCCGAAATTGTGAATGCTTTCATTAAACTCCACACACACACTGCAGACCTAATCTTCTTTATAATTTCTTTGCATTTTCCAAAAAGTTTCCAAGAATCAGACTATTAAGATATTTCCAGTGTTCGATTTCTAACATATAGCTCAGCACAAATGACACAGCTTTTCAAAGAAATAAAAGACTGAGAAAAAGAAAAAAAGCCAAAGCTACGTAGAAACAGAGAGAGAAGAATGGAAATACAAAACAACCAGAAAACAACCAGAGGTGTTAGCAAGTCCTTACACGTCAATAATAACTTCAAACAGAAGCAATCAAAAAGCACCGACTGGGTGGATGGATTTTTTTAAAAACTCAGCTGCATGCTTCACGGGGTTTCCCAGGTGGCTTAGTGATAAAGAATATGCCTGCCAATGCAGGAGACGTGGGTTTGATCCCTGGATCAGGAAGATCCCCTGGAGGAGGAAATGGCAACCCACTTCAGTATTCTTGCTGGGATAATCCCATGGACAGAGAAACCTGTCAGGCTACAATCCATGGCGTCACAAAGAGCTGGACATGACTGAGCATGCACATATATGTTTCACACAAGAGATCCATTTCAGCTCAGAGTCTCAGAGTAAAGCGATGTATGAATAGATTTCATGCAAGTGGAAACCAAAAGAAAGCAGGGGTAGCTGTATTTAAATCAGACAACATAGACTGTAAGCCAAAAAATACTAAGAAGAGACAGAAGGTCAATGCATAATGATAAAGGAGCCAATTAATCAAGAAGATAGAGCAATTATAGACACCCAACACTGAAGCACCAAAATAGATTTAAGCAAACACTAAGAGATCTCAGGGGAAAAATAGACAGTAATAGTGAGGAACTTCGATACCTCACTCTCAACAATGAACAGATCATGCTGACAGAAAGTAAACAAGGAAATGTTGAATCTGAACCATACATTAGACTAAATGGGCCAACCAGACATTTATGGAAATTCTGTCTCATGGAGGCAGAATATGCATTATTCTCTAGTGCACATGGAAAAAGCCCCAGGATATGATATAAAGGGCCACGAAACAAGTCATAGCAAAGTTAAGACTGAAATCATACCAAGTATCTTTTCTGACCACGACAGTATAAAAATAGAAATAAGTAACAAGAGGAAACTTGAAAAATCTACAAAAATGTGGAAATTAAACACTATACTGTTGAACAACCCATGAGTCAAAAAGAAATCAAAGAAAAATAAAAAACTATCTCAAAACAAAAGTGGAAACAGAATATCCCAAAACTTACAGGATGCTGCAAAAATGTTTTGGACATTTATAGCAGTAAATGTATATATTAAGAAAATCAGAATCGTAAACAATCTAACTTTACACTATAAATCAGAAAAAGAAAAAAGAAAAAATCCAAAGTAAGCCAAAGGAAGAAAACAATAACGGAGCAGAAATAAATGAAATAGCATCCAGAAGATAATTTTTTTTAAAAATCAACAAAAACAGCTGGGTTTTCCAAAAAAAAAAAAAAGGAAAATGGACAAAACTTTACCTATTCTAAGATTCAAAATCAGAAATGAACGAGGAGACATTACAATTGATACTACACAAATACAAAGGATCATAATGAACTACTGTGGACAACTAAGGGCCTACTGAAATGAATAAATTTCTAGAAACAAACAATTTACAAAGACTAAATCATGTAACCTTACAATAACTAGTAAGGAGATTAAATCTGTAATCAAAATCTCCCAATACAGAAAACCCCATGACCAGAGGGTTTCTGGTGAATTAATGACAATCATCCACAATCTCTTTCAAAAAACAAACAAACAAACAAAAGAGAAGGGAGCGGCTCCAAACTCATTTTAGAAGGTCAGCACTATCAAAGTGAGATAATGACATCACAGGAAAAGAAAACTATAGGCTAAAATCTCTGATGAATAAACTATCAAAGAAAAATTAATCAGTCAACCTTGAAAGATATGAAAAAATATTTTAGTCAAATTGAGGATTATAATCCAGGAACAGCCTCTCAGAAAGTTCTGAGAACTCTTCTGTCCATTAAAAGTCCAAGCACAGTCAGGCATGTTTTTTCAGACAGTGGGCAGCACATTAAATGCTACTGACAGGTTTCGCAAGTACAAAGTGGTGGGTCATGTGACCCCTTAGGAGATGAAAAAGGACTTATCTTTTAAGGAGTTGCCTTGGTGATGCTAAGAAAATGTTGCTCTTTATGGCTGAGCAGGTTATTTCTGCTGATGTGGAGGTTTGGTTGATACATGATACAGATACTCAGTGCACAATGGAAAGGAGAAAGGAGACCAACGGGCAGAGAAATTTTATGTTTAAATTTTTCTTATTTTGCCATAAAATATAAATTTTATTTCACAATAGATATAATAATTCTCAACAAAATATTATCAAACTTAATCCAACAGCACATTAAAAAGATTATACATCATGACCAAGTAGGATTTGTCCATGGGATGAAAAGAGTCAACGTACACAGAAAAATGTGACACACACGTTAATAGAATGGAAGATGAAAACAAAATGAGCATCTCAAAACATGTATAAAATGCATTTGACAAAATACAACATTCTGTTATGATTAAAAACTCTCAACAAATTAGACACATAAGGCACATACCACAACATCATAAAGGTCACATATGACAAGCCCACAGATCACATTACACTTAACAGTGAAAGGTCAAAAGTCTTTCCTCTAAGATCAGAAAAGACAGCAAAGGTGTCCACTCTCACCACTCCTATTCAACATAGTACTTGAAGTCATAGCTAGAGCAATTAGACAAGATAAAGACATAAAAGGCATCCAAATCAGAAAGAAATAAGTAATATTGTTATTTGCAGGTGGTATAATCTTATATAGCAAACCTTAAAAATCCAACCCAAAAACCTGTTGAAGTTAATAAATTCAGTAAATTTGCAGGATATAAACTCAACATTCAGAAATCAGTTGCATTGCTAAACACTAATAATGAAACATCTGAAAAAAAGAAAACCTTCCATTCACAACTGCATGGAAAACAATAAAATCCTTGGGAAAAACTTTAACCAAAGAAATGAAAGTTTTGTACAATGGAAATGAAGCTTTTGGGGGGAGGGCGGTGCTGCTCTAGGTCTTCATTGCTATGCAGCTAGAGGGTTTTCTCTAGTTGCACTGAACGGGGACCACTCTTCAATGCTGTGTGCAGGCTTCTCATTGCAGTGACTTCTTTTGTTGCAGAGCATGGACTCTAGACACACAGGCTTCAGTAGTTGCAGCTTGAGGGCTTGAGTTGCTCCACCACATGTGAGATCTTCTTGGACCAGGAATCAAACCTGTGTCCCCTGCATTGGCAGGTACATTCTTAATCACGGAACTACCAGGGAAACTAAGATTTTGATGAAAGAAATAGAAGATACAAATAACCAATGATCATGAGTCAGAGGAATGAATACTGTTCAAATGTCCACACAACGCCCCCCTCCCCCAAAGTCATCTACAGATTAGGGCAATCTGTGTCAAAATTCCAATAGCATGTTTCACAGATACAGAAAAAACAATCCTAAAATACATAGAGAAGCACAGAAGACCCCAAATAGCCAACTCAATCATGAAAAAGAAAAACAAGGACTTCCCTGATGGTACAGTGGATAAGAATCTATCTACCAGTGCAAGAGTTATGAGTTTGATCCCTGGTGAAGGAAGATTCCACTTATCATGGAACAACTGAGCCTGTGAGCCCAAACCACTGAACCCGTTCACTGCAACTACTAAAGGCTGTGCGCCTGGAGTCTGTGCTTCACAACAAGAAAAGCCTTCAGTGAGAAGCCATGCACTGCAACTAGAGTAATCTACACTCACCACAACTAGAGAAAGCCCAGGCACAGCGACAAAGACCCAGCAGTTTTCAATTTCAATTAACTGAAAAACAAAGCTGGAGGCTCACGTTTCCTGATTTCAAACTATATTATCACGATACTAAGCTACAGTAATAAAAATTTAAAAAAAAAGAGTAAGACACTGGCTAATAAACAGACACACAGCTTAATGTAACAGAGTCAAGAACACAGAAATAAACCCCTTTACACTCAACTAATATTTGACAAAGAAGCTCAGAATGGGGAAAGGATAGTCTCTTCAGTAACTGTTGAAAAAACTAGATAAGCACATGCAGAAGAATGAAATCTGACCCCCAACTCACAAAATTAACTCAAAATGGATTAAAGACACAAAGACCTGATACTGTAAAACATGTGGAAGAAACATAGGAAAGAAGCTCCTTGACATTGGTCTTGGCAGTGATCTTTTTAAGATATAACATGAAAACAAAAGCAACATAAGCATAAATTAGTAAGTGTATATATCAAACTAAAAAACTTCTGCACAGTAGGACAAACCACCAAAACATAAAAAAGCAATGCACAAAATGGGAGAAAATATTTGCAAATCATATCACAGCAGAGGTTGAGATCCAAAACATATTAATAATTCATACAATTTAGCAAAAATAATCTGACTTTAAAGTTGCAAAGGAAACAGACATTTTCCCAAAGACAATATCCAAAGGGCCATGAGGTACATAAAAACGTGCTCAACATCACTATTTATCAAAGAAATGCAAATCAAAACCACAATGAGACATCACTTCACACCTGTTAGAATGACTATCATCACAAAGACAAAAGATAAGGAACCTGTTGAGCAAGGGTGTGGAGAAAAGGGAACCCTTGTGTACCATTGATGAAAATGCAAATTGGTTCAGTCACACTGGAAAACATCATGGAGGTTTCTCAAAAATTAAAATTAGAACTACCATATGATCCAGATATTTTACTTATGGATATATACTCAAAGAAAATGAGAATAGGGTATCAAACAATTATCTGCAACCCCATGTTCAGTGCAGCACTATTCATAATTGCCAAAATATACAAACAAATTAAGCATAAGTCAACAGATGAATGGTTGAAGGAGAGAAGCACATATTAATATTCTATATATAGACGTACATACACGGTTGACTTTTAAACAATGTGAAGGTTTAGCGGCATTGATGCACTACCTCCCCAGTCAAAAATCCATGCATAACTTTACAGTCATCCCTTCACAGCCACAACTCTGCTTCTACAAATTCAACCAATTACACATTGTGTAGTACTGTAGTATATATTTATTGAAGAAAATCCTTATATCAGTGGGCCCATGTAGTGCAATCCCATCTTGTTTGAGGGTCAGCTATGCACAGATTATTCAGCCACAAGAAAGAGGAAGTTCCATTTGTGACAACATGGACAGACCCTGAAAGCATTATGCTAAAGGAATAAATCAGACAGAGTTCAGTTCAGCTGCTCAGTTGTGTCCAAATCTTTGCGACCCCATGAATCCCAGCACGCCAGGCCTCCCTGTATATCACCAACTCCCAGAATTTACCCAAACTCATGTCCATCGAGTCGGTGATGCCATCCAGCCATCTCCAATCCCTCCCAGCATCAGGGTCTTTTCCAATGAGTCAACTCTTCGCATGAGGTGGCCAAAGTACTGGGCATCAGTCCTTCCAATGAATGGACTGGTTGGATCTCCTTGCAGTCCAACTGACTCTCAAGAGTCTTCTCCAACACCACCATTCAAAAGCATCAATTCTTTGGTGCTCAGCTTTCTTCACAGTCCAACTCTCACATCCATACATGACCACTGGAAAAACCATAGCCTTGACTAGACAGACCTTTGTTGGCAAAGTAATGTCTCTGCTTTTGAATATGCTATCTAGGTTGGTCATAACTTTCCTTCAAGGAGTAAGCATCTTTTAATTTCATGGCTCACCATCTGCAGTGATTCTGGAGTCCAAAAAAGTAAAGTCTGACACTGTTTTCCCATCTATTTGCCACGAAGTGATGGGACTAGATACCACGATCTTTATTTTCTGAATGTTGAGCTTTAAGTCAACTTTTTCGCTCTCCTCTTTCACTTTCATCAGACAGAATAGACAAATACAATATGATATCACTTATATGTGGAACCTAAAAAAACCAAATTAATACAGGCAGAGAGTAGAATGGTATTACCAGGGGTTGGAGATGTGGGAACTGGGAGATGTTGGTCAACAGATACAAACTTCCAGTTAGAAGGTAAGTTCTGGAGAGCTAATGCAGAGCACTGTGATTATAGATAATAATAGTGCATTATATAACTAAAATTTCCCATGTTACATAATGATTTCTAATATTAAGACCACACTAGAGGTCCTTATTTGGGTTTTTTTTTTAAAATATCTACATGTTTAAAATTCTTTGCAATAGAGTTTCTAAAAAGGACTGTGAGGAAAGTGAATTTAAGCTTCTTTTCTAGAATGCAATCCTACAGAAAAGCAAATGCATTCATCATTATACCACACCCCCAAAATTATATACATCATGCAATTTTACCAAGGGACTGAAGCCAGATGAAGGAAATAAGAATGAATAGCAGTGAGTGAAGATAACCTCCAAAGTTCTTAATTTCAATGGTGAGTGTGATCTTCACGTGATTATAACACAAGACTCAACTGATCATACTGAGGGTTGACAGTAAGTTATACTATATTTTTATACAAACTTGGATGAGAATTAAATAATCCAAGTGATGATTTAATAAATTCTAACGTACCGATATCAGTGCGCAGAGGTGATTTCTTCTCTGCTCCATCTTGAAACTGCAGATTCTGAAAGCCACCAAGTATAGAAAGAACACTTACCTGAGAGTAAAACCAAAACAAAAGCATAATTGAAAGATGGAATCAGAGAGTGGTCTGAATAAAATCAAGTACCTGGAGTCAGATGAGACAAGCTACATGTACTCCTGAATTTTTCAGTTGTGTGACCTGATAAACTGTCTTTTAAATGGCAGTTTTCTGTTACTTGTAACCATAAGTATCCTGTCTAGTGTAACTTCTATTTTTCACCAATTCTAAGTCTGTGGATTAGGAGAAGGGGGTGTCAGGGTATAAGATAGTTAGATAGCATTGCCAACTCAGTGGACATGAAGTTGAGCAAACTTCGGGAGATAGTGGAGGTCAGGGAAGCCTGGAGAGCTGCCGTCCATGGGGTCCCAAGGAGTCGGACATGACTTAGCAACTGAGCAACAAAGCTGTGGACAGCTCCTGCTCCAGGACCACTCACCCTACACCTAGTTTATTCTTTTTTGACCGAAACACACAACATGACTAAGATAATGGTATGCTCCAGAAGCACATGACTTCATTTCCCATCTGCCATGGGAACAGAATGTATTTATACCGTCATGAGATTTCATCAGACTGAGATTCATTCAGGTTGTCCTAACTCAGTCACTGAAATTCTTTTAATTGTTCAGATTAAAAATTTTGGAGGTGTCTTTGCCTTCCCTCTTTCTCTCACCTTACATCAGCCCTTCAGCAAATTGTTAGCTCTTCTTCAAAATATATCCAAAATCTGACCACCTCTAACTTACTGCAACCTATATCTTCTCAGTATCTTCCAGTAACTTCTCAAATGCTCTCCCATCTTCCATTTTGTGTTGCTAGGGTTGTTTTTCCACACAATTTCCAGACAGACCCTTTTAATGTACAGTTACATCATTTTATTGCTCATGCGCTTAGTTGCTTCAGTCATGTCTGACTCTTTGTGACCCTATGGACTGCAGCCAGCCACGCCCCTCTGTCCATGGGATTTCCTAGGCAAGAATACTGGAGTGGGTTGCCATGCCCTCCTCCAGGGGATCTTCTCTACCCAGGACTGAATCTGTGTCTCCTGTGTCTCCTACACTGCAAGCAGATTCTTTACTGATGAGCCACCAGGGAAGCCCAAAATATTTTATTATTCTATCCTAAAATTTCTAAAGGTTTCCTATCCCCCTTAGCTCATCCATGTGGCTTCATTTTTAATAAGATTAACACATTTAAAGTAAATTCCATTAGTAAATTCATGATTAAATAAACTTCACTTCTGCTAATTAGAAGTTTTATAGGCAAACCAAATGGCTGACTCTGCTGGACTGAAATTCAGTGTGACTTCTAAATAGATGGTAGATATAACATGACAAGATGCATAAACTTGCAACTGATGGTTATTATGGATGCTAAGGAAAAGGGGAAAAATTGCAATATGAACAAGAATGCTCAATAGTAATTGGATTTGGACTTAGTACAGGGTCATAAAGTAATACGACAAAGACATCAGATTAGTTCTTTAATGACTTCAAAGAACCTTGGACATTTTGGAGAATTTTGTTGCTGGAAATAGGGGAACTAATAATTGGAAAAGTTTCCAAAGGAGCCACAGAAGATGGTTATTGGTAAAGCACTGGTCTGCCTTTTCTTCTTTGTTGACAACACTGTGTGTCCACTACACACAAGAGGACAAGCACTTAGGCAGTAGGGATTCAGTAGTGAATAGAATAGAGAAAATCTCTTGACTTTAGAGTTCACAGACTGTAAATTTTTTAAAAAGTATTATAGTGAGATTGCATACTTTAATGGAAATACATCCAATGTACACTGTTGGATTTTGAAAGGAACAATCAACTCTGTTTAAGGGGACGGATGGTGATAGAAGTCTTTATAAGGGTTGGTCTTGAAGGATTTTAGAAGAGACCCTTAGGAAAATTCACTATAATGGACCTGGGATACCTCCTTATCATCATCACCAACAACATCATCAAAATTTTTCCTTCTACTGGCAAGTAGATGTGATTGAGAGACCACAACCTGTGCCATCTCTTGTGATTCCCTACCACCACCATCACTACAAGTACCTTTCAGACAATGTAAGTTAGTGGTTAAGACCACAGCTCCTAGTTTCAGATCCTGATTTCATCACGTGCTGGCTCAAAGAACATGGCAAAGACACTGAAGCGAAGTATCCAACTCTAAAGGCTGACACACTCTTTTTAAAGGATGAGCTGTATATCTGGAGGGAGAAGAACTTGTAATTCCCACCAGTCCTCTACTTGAGGCTCTTTGGTTAAAAAATCTTGCTTGCTTATTCATTTGAAATACATATTCCCATGAATCAGAGTGCCTGATACCTTTCATACAGATAGGCTGATGAAAGTTGAGACTGGCAGTCTCTATGGATCTATCATTTATGTACCAGGAAAGGCACTAAAAGTAGTTCAAACCCCCCAAAATCACCATCACCAGGAGTTCCTCAGAGAGCGCGTGACTTAAGTGATTGTTCTACAGACTCTACATTCAAATCCTGGCTCACCACTTGCCAGCTGAGAGACCTAGAGTCACTCACTTAACCTCTCTGCTAAGTTTTCTCATGTGTAAAAATGAGGACTTTCTCCATAGACGGGTAAGTATTAAACAAGATAACAGACATAAAGTACTTAAGCCATGGCAAAGCAACATTGCAAATCATCAAAAAATTCAACTGATATTGTAACAATTATTTGATGGAACAATCGCCTGGTCTGCTGAACTGAGGTTTCACTGTAGAGTGAATCAGCCCCTTCCCTGTAGTTACTTCCATTATAAAGAACTTTATTAGCTGGGACAGGACAGAATAAATGATACTGTAATTTCTCACCTTCTGGCAAAGAGGTGATTGCTTGGCTTGGAATAAAGGGAAGGTGAATCCCTTAACTTGCAATTGCAATCAAAAGAATCAAAGTACGACCTAGTGCAGAGAAATGTGACATCTCTATTTTTGGCAGATCCCCAAACAGGATACTCTTTTAGGATGCCTGTCCCCCTTTGTCTAACACCATCCTATTTCATGCACATCTACACAGGATGGAATGCAAGGACCAGTGCATTTTAAGCTTCATAGACACTGGAGAGTATGGTCCCTGCAGCATGAATAAAACTTATAAGAGCAAGTAGCACATGACACTCTCAGTCAACATTTGTTTAATGAGTGCATGTGAACATTTCCCTTCTACTCAGCTGATTGGATCAAGACTGAATTATTTCAGACCCTGGGGCCAATCAGATTCCCTCTTGCAAAAACTCAATTCAGGCTCTGGAGAATATGGTACTTTTTAATTGGAGTATAATTGCTTTACCACGTTGTGCTAGTTTCTAGTGTACAACAACGTGAATCAGCTAGATGTATACATACATCCTCTCCCTCTTGAGCCTCCCTCCTACCCCCACCCACCCCACCTGGGTCATCACAGAGAACTGAGCTGAGTTCCCTGTGCTATATAGCAGCTTCCCACTAGCTGTATATTTTACGTATGGCAGTTAAATATATGTCAGTGCTGAATACAGATTTATGAGCAGTCTGTCCTGGCTTTATAATGTGATATAAACTCTGAGGTTAAGGACATCAGTGAATGAAGGAGGAGAAAGGCAAGCTTGGGAAGAGGCAAGTGGTCATCTGGGAAGAGAAAAAAGCAAAGCAAATGTACAGATAAAACCCAGAGACAAGAGCCCTTGAAACCCTAGAGAGAAAGACACAAGCTGGAAGAAGTAGCTGTGTTGGATTTACATTCTGATTCCAATTCCTAGTTTCTGGTCTTCATGAAGCTGAGCTTCACACCCTTCCCTAGGTATGGGGACATATTACTGTCCCCTCCATTGAATCCACTCTTGTTTTCATCATTTTGGACTAGTTTCCATTTGTACAGGGGGCTTCCTGGTGGCTTAGATGGTAAAGAATCTGCCTGCAATGCGGGAGATCCAGGTTTAATCCCCGAGTTTGGAAGCTCTGGAGAAGGGAATGGCTACCCACTCCAGTACTCTTCCCACTCCAGTACTCTTGCCTGGTAGGCTGCAGTCCATAAGGTCACTAAGAGTCGGACACAACTGAGCGACTTCACTTGCAACTTTTCACTTTCATTCATTGGAGAAGGAAATGGCAACCCACTCCAGTGTTCTTGCCTGGAGAATCCCATGGATGGGGGAGCCTGGTGGGCTGCTGTCTATGTGGTCGCACAGAGTCAGACACGACTGAAGTGACTTAGCAGCAGCAGCCAGTATTCCTGCCTAGAGAATCCCACAGACAGAGGAGCCTAATGGGCTACAGTCCATGGGGTCACAAAGAATCTGTACAATCAAATCCCTAAAACAACAGTAATTTGCCAAGGTGTGCAAAGAATGATGCAAATGACACTGTCTCAAAGCCAGGAACATTCAGTGACTTTCAAATGAAATATTATAATGGCTCAGGTGCCTACATCTAATTTACATAATGAGGTAAATGTTTCCTTAGATTCCTCACCTCTGCCTTTCTAAAGACTTCAAAAAGCTTTTTATAGATTTTCAGAGTTTTTTTCTCCTCCATATCTAAACTATCTGCATAATAAAGGTCGATTTACCAAAAAAAAAATGTTTCTGGAAGAAGTCAAATGTAATATTTAGAACTTCCAATTAATTTAAATAATTTAAAATTTTTTATTCAGGAGACTGAGTCACTATTTTCAGAATAGATAATATGATTTTTCTCATGAGTACAGTTACTCTCTGGGTTGTTACTTCCTGCTTGGCCTACAGTGGCTCTCCAGATTCTCTGAGTAAAATCCAGAATGCTCCCAATATTCTACGAGGTCTGCCTTCCCTTGTTACACCAACACTCTCTCATGACCTTTCCTTCTGCCTTCAGTCAATCAGTCGCTCTCCCTCCTTCCCCCTTCCCTCCATTTTCCCACCTGAACTTACCACACAGCCTCACACCTCGGAGTTTTGCACCACCTGCCCCCTCTGTTTAGATCACTCCTGCCTTAGATATCCAGAAGTCTTGCTTCCTTCACCTCCTTCAAATTTCTGCTTAAATGTCATCTCAGAGCAGTCCAACCATCTCATTTAAAATTACAACCTCTCCTACATTCTCAATCCACCTAGTTTTTTATCCCACTTATCAACTTCTTGGAGAAGGGGGAGGCCACCCCCTCCAGTATTCTGGAGTCCAGTATTCTGGAATTTATGGAGAATTCCATGGACTGTATAGACTCTGTATAGCCTGGGGTCGCAAAGAGTCAGACACGATTGACTTCACTTTCTATCAATTTCTACTATATTATGTAACTCATTTGTTAAATATGTTTATTGTTCATCTTCTGTCTCCACCCTCCCCAAAAGAATTTAAATCCCATAAGCTTAGAAATCTTTGCTTTTTTTCTGTTTCCCAAGCACTGGTACAGGAGGTGGTCAATGAATAGCTGTCTGTTGAATGAATGAATATCAAAAGGAGACACCAGGACTTTCCTGGTGGTCCAGTAGTTGAGAATCTGCTTGCCATTGCACAGGACATGAGTTCGATCCCTGGTCAAGGAAGATTCCGCATGCCTCAGGGAAACTAAGCTATGTGCCACAACGACTAAAGCCCGAGCACTGTGCTCCACAAGAGAGGCCACCACAATAAGAAGCCAGCTCGCCACAGCCACAGAGTAGCCCCCGCTCCCTGCAACTACAGAAAACCCATGCACAGCAACAGAGACACAGAACATCCAAAAGGAAAAGGTAAAAAATGTTTAATTAAGTAAAATAAAATTCTATTTTTTAAAAATAAGGAGGCATCTGCTTCAGGCTTGGGACAATCCTGCACTAACGTACTCAGAGTATGCTGGAGCATGCTCACACCAGTCTGAACCTCTTTCCAGCTTCTCCTTTGGTAAAATCATGTTGGTAGTTGAGAATCCGTGATGGTGGGAGTATTTACACCATAGCAACTGGCAAGGTTTACAAATCAGGGCCTTTTTTTTTTTCCATCCTTAGGAGAGCTGGATGGTAAACAATTACCAGCATACCACCTTGGCCTAACATTGTGAAAAATATTATAAGAATTGCTAGGTTTTAGCTGTGAGAATTGATCAGTCAGAACTTATCTCATCTGGCCTGCTTTGCTGCTCAGACGCTAAATACCATTGAACACAAACACCATACTCTTGTCAGGGTTAGTGTGATGGTACGTATCTGTTACCACTACCAAGAAGAGCAGGGGATTAAACATGGCCACACTCTACCAATGTATGTGATCTACTGCTCAATCTATATTGAGGACACAAATAAAAGTGTGTAGCTTCTCCATTTGAATAATTCCTCAGTTTAACTCTTTTGCAGAATTTAATAGCACAACCATCAACTTGATATTAGATTTTAGTTTAGTTGAAATGTTTGACAAGCCCCAAGCACTGTGGTAAGAAATGAAGACATTAAGGCTAATAAAACATGTCTCTTGTCCTCAAGGTGCCCAGTCTATGCAGAGAAAAATACAGACAATACTAAGATACTTCAAGATATAGACACACACAAATAATCAAAATGATTCATTCTTGCTGTCACCTGCAATTTTTTCCTTTTTCCAAAGAAATAAATATAATATAGTAAAACACAAGCCTACAGATGAAAATTTTGATATAATGCAAATGGTCACTGGATCCTGCCTTTGGTTCATCTCCTGAAAGAGGTCAGGCTAACATTCATACCTTCTGATGTTGATGGAGGAATGGAGGGGAAGAAAAAGTAGAGAAGGACTAGAAGCAGAACCACCCCAACGCACGTGGCAAGGAGGCAGAAGATGGATCATCATGACTCTGGCGCCATATTTTAGAATCAGATCAGAGGAAGCAGGCATCAACTAACCAGGAGACTTCCGGAAACTGAGCTGAATGGCGAGACCCAGAATGAGAGTGACCCTGTGCTCCAGCTTGCTCAGGACTATCCTGGTTTACACCTGCTGCCCTAGTATTGGTCTGGTTCAGCATTTGTATGAGATAAAAGTCAACCAGCTTAGATAATCGTCCTGAGAAATATTAAGACAGAGCAGACATAGACCAATGGGTGGTGCCAGATGAAACAGCACCCCTGGAACACTCAAGCCAGTTAGCCTAGCTGTCTCTTTAACTTTGCAGCAACATGATACTGTGTTTTATACCAATCCAAAACCCCACCTACTGTGGAAAGCTGGAATATATAATGGATGCCATCTGCTGTCTTTTATCTTCTCCTGATACTAACACCTCTCTTCTCTATGTGAAATACATCCACATACACCCACGGTGACCCAGCCTGAGAAGTAGCACTCAACAGCACCTCCAGTTCTAGGTCTTTTCTCCATAAGCCTAAAAGTGCTGGACTGTTTTTCTGGCCTTGTCTGCAGATGGTGCCTCAGAATGAAGCCAATAAAAAGATATGAGACAGGATGCCAGGGCATGAGACAGTAAGCTGGTGGTGATGGATGTACTACAGAAGTAAGGCTGGAGCAGGTGATGACATAGCTTTTAATCTTTATTTTTTTCCAAAAATAAACCTTATCCAAGGTTCTACATTTTTCTCACAACTGTATTCTGAAGAAGGTACTACATAGCTCTCAGAATTGACCCACTCATTTCTATGGCTGCTGCCTCTCATTTCAGACCCCCATCATCTCTCAGCTAGACTTTTGCAATAATCTCCTAAATGGTCTATCCATCACCACTGTCCACTCCACTACCTCTTACCCTACACTCCTCA
Source organism: Madoqua kirkii (assembly GCA_006408675.1). NCBI lineage: Eukaryota > Metazoa > Chordata > Mammalia > Artiodactyla > Bovidae > Madoqua > Madoqua kirkii. The sequence continues at coordinate 7,919 of SJYC01060483.1, read as the reverse complement.
GAGTTACCAATGTGATTTATTCAAAATTCAGATACAGCTCTTCCTTAAGATGGAGTTACATCTTGATAAACACATAGTAAACTGAAAATATCTTTAAGTTGAAAGTACACTTAATAGAAAACCAAACTCAATATTTTGTGCTAACCTATAAGGGAAAAAAATCCCTGATAGCTCAGTTGGTAAAGAATCCACCTGCAATGCAGGAGACACTAGTTCGATTCCTGGGTCAGGAAGATCCCCTGGAGAAGGAATAGGCTACCCACTCCAGTATTCTGGCCTGGAGAATCCCACGGACTGTACAGTCTGTGGGATTGCAGAGAGTAGGACATGACTGAGCAACTTTCACTTTCATAAGGGAAAAAAAATCTGGAAAGGAATATATATATGTATATAACTGAGTTGGGCTTCCTAGGTGTTGCTAGTGGTAAAGAACCTGCCTTCCAATGCAGGAGACATAATAGACATGGGTTCGATTCCTGGGTCGGAAGATCCCTTGGAGAAAATGGCAACCTACTCCAGCATTCTTGCCTGGAGAATCCCACTGACAGCAGAACCTGGCAGACTATCCATGGGGTTGCAAAGAAAGAGTTGGACACAACTGAGCAAAATTACTGCAGATGGTGATTTATTCAAAATTCAGATACAGCTCTTCCTTAAGATGGAGTTACATCTTGATAAACACATAGTAAACTGAAAATATCTTTAAGTTGAAAGTACACTTAATAGAAAACCAAACTCAATATTTTGTGCTAACCTATAAGGGAAAAAAATCCCTGATAGCTCAGTTGGTAAAGAATCCACCTGCAATGCAGGAGACACTAGTTCGATTCCTGGGTCAGGAAGATCCCCTGGAGAAGGAATAGGCTACCCACTCCAGTATTCTGGCCTGGAGAATCCCACGGACTGTACAGTCTGTGGGATTGCAGAGAGTAGGACATGACTGAGCAACTTTCACTTTCATAAGGGAAAAAAAATCTGGAAAGGAATATATATATGTATATAACTGAGTTGGGCTTCCTAGGTGTTGCTAGTGGTAAAGAACCTGCCTTCCAATGCAGGAGACATAATAGACATGGGTTCGATTCCTGGGTCGGAAGATCCCTTGGAGAAAATGGCAACCTACTCCAGCATTCTTGCCTGGAGAATCCCACTGACAGCAGAACCTGGCAGACTATCCATGGGGTTGCAAAGAAAGAGTTGGACACAACTGAGCAAAATTACTGCAGATGGTGACTGCAGCCATGAAATTAAAAGACACTTATTCCTCGGAAGGAAAGTTATGACCAACCTAGATAGTATATTCAAAAGCAGAAATTTTATTTTACTAACAAAGGTCCATCTAGTCAAGGCTATGGTTTTTCCAGTGGTCATTTATGGATGTGAGAGTTGGACTGTGAAGAAAGCTGAGCGCTGAAAAATTGATGCTTTTGAACTGTGGTGTTGGAGAAGACAAGTCCCTGGCACTGCAAGGAGATCAGTCCTGGGTGTTCACTGGAGGGACTGATACTAAAGCTGAAACTCCAGTACTTTGGCCACCTCATGCGAACAGTTGACTCACTGGAAAAGACTCTGATGCTGGGAGGGATTAGGGGCAGTAGGAGAAGGGGACAACAGAGGATGAGATGGCTGGATGGCATCACGGACTCGATGGACATGAGTTTGAGTAAACTCCGGGAGTTGGTGAGGGACAGGGAGGCCTGGCGTGCTTTGATTCATAGGGTCGCAAAGAGTTGAACAAGACTGAGCAACTGAACTGAGTGACTAACACAACATCTAAACCTTCCAAACCTCATAGTTTGGCCTAGTTGACCTTAAATGTGCTCAGAACACTTACATTAGCCTACAGTTGGAGAAAATCATCGAACAAAGCCTATTTCATAATAAAATGTGTAATACCCCCTGTAACTTACTGAGTATTCTACTGAAAGTGAAAAACAGAATGGTCATATGGGTCCAGAATGATTATATGGATACAGAGTGGTTGTTAAGTGTGTAGGTTGTTTACCTCTGTGATCACATAGATGACTGGGGGCTCAACACCACTGCCCAACATCATAAGGGAATGTGTGTGCTTAGTTGCTCACTTATGTCCAACTCTTTGCAATCCCATGGACTGTAGCCCACTAGGCTCCTCTATCCACTGGGATTCTCCAGGCAAGAACATAGGAGTGGGTTGCCATACCTTCCTCCAGGGGATCTTCCCAACCCCTCATGGATTGAACCCAGGTCTCCCATATGGCAGGCAGATTCTTTACTGGCTGAGCCACCAGGGAAGCCTATCATAATGCATACTGCTTGCCTTGGAAAAGACCAAAAGTCAAAGTATGGTCTCCATGGAACATGAATTGCTTCCCAGGTGGCTCAGTGGTAAAGAATCTGCCTGCCAATACAGGAGATGGAGGTTTGATCCCTGGGTTGGGAAGATCCCCTGGAGAAGGAAATAGCAACCCACTCCTGTATTCTTGCCTGGAGAATCCCATGGACAGAGGAGCCTGGCGATCTCATGGGGTCTCAAAAGAGTCAGACACAACTGAGCGACTAAACAACAACAAAGTGTATTGGGCTGAACCATCATAAGCTGGGGGTCATCTGTATGTACCACTCTCACACTGGCTCTCCATGCCTGTCGGAGCATGGAGGTGAAACTCTGCAGGGACTCACAGAGCTGCCTCCTGTCTGTCTCCCCAGATGTACCAGCCTCTTCTGTAATCACACCCCGTCTGTTCTCCAAACTCCAAGCCCACACAACTGCCCACTCTGGAGCCTTCATACTTCCATGCCCTGCTCAACTACTCCAGCTACACAGCACACTTACTCCTCTTGCTTGTCTCAGTTGTAGAATTACCCATTCATGTAAACCACGTGACCTCCAAGGCCCCAGAGGTGGAATTTAACATCCGTCCACTTGTCACACCTTAATGCCTTACTTGTCAGTGTGTGTCTTTCTCTAGGGTTAGACCTAAACCTTTTGAGGGTAAGTCTCTCCCTGAGACTAACTTTCTTGCTATTTCCTCTTCGCCTCCTCAGCCCACCCTCACACCTCTTATCTCCACTCAGGGGGATGTATTTCTTCACACCATGGGGTCCTCAGCTCTTCCTCAGGGAAATCTTTGGTTCTCATGTTTAGTTAAGGCTAGGTGATAATGAAAGCAAAGCACTATTATCTTGAATCTGTGAGAGAGCGATTATTAATCTTTTCTTTTACCAGAACAGAACAATTACTCTTACAGAATTTTCTCATACCATTTCCACAGCTCCAGGATATGCCATTTTACATTATGAAAACAATTCCTTTTGACCCTTCAATACCCAATGGACTATAACCTGAGTCACTATTAAACAATGCTGAGCGAGAAGCACTTTCCCAAATGGGTTTATCTGTTTCACGGTGAGCAATTACAGATATGAGGCTAAAATAAAACATGTAAAAGTAATTAATTATTTGAAGCTAGAGTTAATTCTAGGTTATAAGTGAATCCTTTATTATAAAAAATAATAGACTTTTTTTTTTTTTCTTTTGGGTCTGCCTGGCTTGTGGGATCTTAGTTCCCCAATCAGGGATTCAACGTGGCAGTGAAAGTGCAGAGTTCTAACCAATGAATTCCCACTATTTTCTTAATAAAAAATAGCTACAAACACCACTTTAAAATCAATCAGTTTTTCTTCCTGAGTTCATCAAATTTGAATTATTTATTTTTTGATAGAAGTAACAGAATTTTTCACAGACATAGAAAACAAACTTATGCTTACCAAACGGGGTAGTGTGGTGGGGGATAAAACAGAAATTTGAGATTAACTGATACATACCACTACCACTATATATAAAATAAACAACAAGGACCTACTGTATAGCACAGAGAACTATTTGAATACTTCATAATAATCTATAAGGAAAAGATTCAGAAAAATACTGTATGTAACTGATCTCTGCTATATACCTGAAACTAACATGATGTTGTAAATCAACTATGTTTCAATTTAAAAAAAAAGATGTAAAAAAGAATTTTTTTAGTCATGTTTGCTGAGATATAATTTATATACTGTAAAATTTATCATATTTAGGTGTACAGTTCTATGAAAGATAACAAAGTTTTGAAGAATCAAGAATATCTTATTCCAAAATGTTCCCTTATGTTCTTTACCATCATTCTTCTCTGACTCTCAGCCCCTATCAGCCACTAATAAGTTTCTCTCCCTATAATTCTGTCTTTTGCAGAATGTCACGTAAATGAAATCACATAGTTTGTAGCTTTTTTTTTTAACTCAGCATAATTATTCTGAGATGTATTCATCTTACTGCATGTTCAGTAATTCATTTCTTTTTGCTGCTGAGTAGTATTCCATTGTATGGCTGTAACTGAATTTCTTTATCCATTCTCCTACAGACAGACACTTTGTTTTCAGTACATTTTAGTGACTGCAAATAAAGATGCTTAAGTATTTGCACAAAACACAGGTTTCTGTGTGGACATATGCCTCAATTTCTCCTTGATAAATACTTAAGAGTGGAATTACTGGTCTCACAGTAAGTGACTGTTTTCCAAGCACAGCCAACTGTTTTCCAACATTGTTGGACCATTCTGCATTTCCACCAGCAGTCTATCAGAGTTCCCATTGTTCCATATCCTTGCCACCATTTGTTTTTCAATTTCATTTTAATAGGAGCATAGTGATACCATGTTGTGGTTTTTGAATTTTATTAGTTTCAATCTCTTGATTTGAATACTGTTAAGAGTCACCGAGTCAAGTCTAGCAATTGAGAGAGAATACTGCTTTTCATACAAAAAATTCTGTCAGTTGTGACTGTGTGACCCGAAAGAACTTACAGTGCCAAACATGTGCACCACTGAATTTTAAAAAGCACTTTTTATTCTTATTATTAAAAATAGCTATTCTCTTTTCCCATAAAGAATAACCACTGTTTCACAGCATGTTAAAAATTTACAAGAAAAGTAACAAATATTTACTGCACCCATACTCTGAATAAGGCTATATGCAGAAATCATTAATTGTCGTGTTCCCAATATCCCTTCTTCCCTTCCTCCTTAGTATTAGATGCTCTGATTCACCTGGGTATATGGCTAAGTAGAATAAAGGTTATGTTTTCAGTCTCCCTTGCAACCAGCAGTGGCCACATGATGTAGAAGTGTCATGTGACAACTACTTGGAACCTCCCTTAAATGACAGTTGGCTTGTGCCCTTTGTCCCCTTTGTCTTGTCCCTTCCTCCTACCATATACAGAGCTAAAAAAGCCACCTTAATCCATGAGTCAACCCTGACAATGAGGCCATGCACCAAGGATCAACAAGATAGAAGCAGGGAATTCCCTGGCAGTCCAGTGGTTAGGACTCCACACTTACACTTCCTGGGGCCCAGGTTCAATCCCTGGTGGGGGAACTAATATTCTCACAGGCAGCACAGCCTAAAAAAAGAAGCAACTTGAGTTCCTGAGAATTTTTCCAACTTTTGGACTTTTAGATGAAAAAAATTCTATCTTGTTGTGGCAGAATGAACAACTACCCCTAATTCTTTGCTCCTCTCCATACCCACATCCTTTTCATGTCCTTGTCATGGGCAATGTGTCTTTACCCTTTGACTGTAGGCTCAACCACGTGACTTCGTGAGTAGAAACAACAGGGGCTGATTCTGAGACCAGGCCTTATGGAGCCTGCTTGCTGCTTGGTGTTTCTTATTTTACCAGAAGAACAACCTTGGTTAGTCTGGCCCCCACCCCAACTCAAGGAGGAGGGAGACCATCCCAATCAAACCACAGACTTCAGCGAGTGGCAGAGCAGCCTCAGCTGCCAAACCTGCAAAGGATCCCATCAACCTCAGCTTAGGTCAGTCAAAACACAGACAACAACTGTAGAGGATTACTGACTTAAGCCAGTGAGTTAGGCATGGCTTGTTATTTAGGGTTACCTACCTGATTGATACACCTGGGCTTCTCATGTGGCTCACTGGTAAAGAATCTGCCTGCCAAGGAGACTCAGTTCGATCTGCAAGTCAGGAAGATTCTCTGGTGAAGGAAACAGCACCCCCACTCCAGTATTCTTGCCTGGGAAACCCCGTGGACTGGAGCCCACCTAGTTACACTTAAAAGGTTTTGCACAGCAAAGAAATCCATCAACAAAATGAAAAGACAGTCTACTCAATGGGAGAAAATATTTACAAATGATAATATAACTTACAAATGATATAATCTTTCTGTTACACTGATGATTAGTGATGTTGAGTAACATTTCATGTGTCTGTTGGCCACTTATATGTCTTCTTTGGAAAAAAAATGCCTATTCAGATCTTTTGCCCATTTTAAAATCTTTTCTTTTTAATAGAATTTTGTGAGCTGTTTATACATATTGGGTATTAACAAGGTTGACTATGGTTCCAGCCAATTGGATATCTCCTATTTTTCTCTTCCTCATTTCTTACTTTTTACCCTATAAGTTTTTGCTTTCCACTCCATTTTGCAGCTTTCCAAAGGACACTTTGTGAGGTGTTAAAATTTGTTTGTATCACCTAAAACATTTTCTTTAATCATTTAATCCCAGAAACATAAAGCACAAAGATTATAGTTCCTAATTAAATTGAACGTCCCCAATGTGCCGCCTTAATAAAAATAATTCATATAACTCACTAAATACTTATTACGGGCCAGACACTAACCGAATAACACTTCTGCCAGCATCATTTTTGTTTCATCCTCAAAAACAAACGCCATAATTTCACACCTCCTCCATATTTGTAGGGAAGAGCTGTTTTTAACTAACGTTCATTCCCCTTAGTTTGGAAACACCACCAGTTTCCTTGGAAGACCCACTTCTCCCTTATACTTACTTCTTGGGGTGTGTCTGGCTCACCTCGGACTCTGGTTCCTTGGTTAGACATTTGAAATCTCGGTGTCGGTCCCGTGGTGCCTTCTGTCCTGGTTTGGCGTTCTCCTCTCACCTAAGGCTTAGTTCCTACTTTAGCCAGCATAAGGATCCCTTGGAAGACTTGTTAAAAACCCAGGTCCCTAGACCCCGCCCCCAAAGATTCTGATTGGTAGTCTGGCTCTCAATTTGCATTTCTAACAAGCTCCCAGCTGCTGCTGCTGCTGATGTGGCCTTAGGAACTGAGAGCTTGTTAACCATATACAAAGGACCAGAAACTATCTTATTTACAATCCACATTTGCCCAAATGGCAACCACTGCCTATTCTTGCCTGGAGAATTGCATGGACACAGGAACCTGCTGGGCCACAGTCCATAGGATCGCAGAGTGGACACAACTGAGTGACTTACACTCATGGGGAAAAATACCCAAACAAGCCACTGAGGCTGAGAGTTGCCCCGTTTGACTAGCCCTGGAACTGCCTGGCTCCCAAACCCAAGTTCTTTTCTATGCCAGGTTCTCAATCTGATGGCACATTAGAAACATGTAAGGAATAATTTACACAAATCTCGTCAGACTAAAGGAATCTAAGTCTCTTGGGTGGGTTTGGGCGTTTATTCATTGTTTTTACTATTCCCCATGAATCTGATGCATGGTAAGACTAAGAGCCACTGTCTCAGAGCATTGTTTCTCATATATACCTATTTCTTTTTTAAATTAATATTTGGGTATAGTTGCTTTATAATGTTGTATTAGCTCCCACTGGTACAGCAAGTGAGTCAGCCATATGTTTACATATGTCCTCTCCCTTTTGGACTTTTCTATTCAAGTCACAACAGTGCATTAAGCAGAGGTCCCTGTCCTATGTAATAGGTTCTCATTAGTTATCTATTTTATGTAGTTCAGTTCAGTCACTCAGTCGTGTCCGACTCTTTGCAACCCCATGAATAGCAGCAAGCCAGGCCTCCCTGTCCATCACCAACTCCCGGAGTTCATTCAGACTCACGTCCATCGAGTCCGTGATGCCATCCAGCCATCTCATCCTC
>SJYC01060482.1:0-22323 GCA_006408675.1 Madoqua kirkii | reverse complement strand
AGCATTCTTTGGCATTGCCTTTCTTTGGAATTGGAATGAAAACTGACCTTTTCCAGTCCTGTGGCCACTGCTGAGTTTTCCAAATTTGCTGGCATAGTGAGTGCAGTACTTTCACAGCATCATCTTTCAGGATTTGAAACAGCTCCACTGGAATTCCATCACCTCCACTAGCTTTGTTCATAGTGATGCTTTCTTAAGGCCCACTTGACTTCACATTCCAGATGTCTGGCTCTAGGTGAGTGATCATACCATCGTGATTATCTTGGTAGTGAAGATCTTTTTTGTACAGTTCTTTTGTGTATTCTTGCCACCTCTTCTTAATATCTTCTGCTTCTGTTAGGTCCATACCATTTCTGTCCTTTATAGAGCCCATCTTTGCATGAAGTGTTCCCTTGGTATCTCTAATTTTCTTGAAGAGATCTCTAGTCTTTTCCATTCTGTTGTTTTCCTCTATTTCTTTGCATTGATCACTGAGGAAGGCTTTCTTATCTCTTCTTGCTATTCTTTGGAACTCTGCATTCAGATGCTTATATCTTTCCTTTTCTCCTTGGCTTTGCACTTTTCTTCTTTTCACAGCTATTTGTAAGGCCTCCCCAGACAGCCGTTTTGCTTTTTCGCGTTTCTTTTTCATGGGTATAACCATATAAATTTTATATAGTATAGTACTGATAACACAGTATCAGTGCTATATATGTGTCGATCCTAGTCTCCCAATTCCTTCCACCTGTGTGGCAGTCCTAACATGGGTTGAAAAAGAATTTCCAGATACAAAGTATTGCAGAAAGGAGTGAGTTTATTAAGAACAAAGAGCAGAAATAATGTGGGCACTGTCAGTGCAGTGGGTGGACACCTCCTGATAGGTCAGGGAGAGTTGATGTTTTTCCTGGATTCATAACCAATTTTTATAGCCTCAAGTCAAAGAAAATTCCCGCTGGCAGGTTGGCATTATATGATTGGTCATGGTAATACGGTGAGTAGCAGGGTGGGAATTTTTGCCTAATTTGGGGTCAGGAAGCTGGCTGGTAAGGATGAGGGGGTGTGCTTTGAGCAACAGTCACCAAGGGGTTCACTCAGTTCCAGAGGTGGGCTCCCCTGGAGCCCTCTGGTTTGTTCTTGGCTCCATGTCCGTGGCCTTGGTGCAGGACTCCATATCACCCTCCTTTTCCCCTTGGTATCCATATACTTGTTCTCTATGTCTAGAAAAATACTAAAGGTGATCTTACTTGCAAAGCAGAAATAAGAGACACAATCATATATAACCATTTCTGAATCCCCTTTTCCTTTTTCAGTTTTAGCAGAGTCACTTTCTTCTCCTTTTGTTACTTCTCTAAAGTCACCCCCAAAATTTCAGATGGTCTGGAGTGTGTTTAGCCAGAGCACAGTACGGACCAGGTACATGATGACAGGACATTACATCCAGAGGGACTAAAATGCTTTCTCACTGCAGAGAGAAATAATGAGGAATGGTATGAAACTGTCTTTTCAGAATGTCAGAGCAGAGTGTGTATCAGTGCAAAGGATAATGACACAGTTGGAAGGACACTGAATCAGACAGCACTGTTGAGTGTGGTTAGATGAATGTTTCCTTATGATAGGCTTTTCTTTTGGTTGACAGAGATGGAGAGGAAAGATAGTCTATCTCTGTCCTCTATATTTCAGATGGTCTGGAGTGTGTTTAGCCAGAGCACAGTACGGACCAGGAAAATGATGACAGGACATTACATCCAGAGGGACTAAAATGCTTTCTCACTGCAGAGAAAAATAATGAGGAATGGTATGAAACTCTTTTCAGAATGTCAGAGCAGAGTGTGCATCAGTGCAAAGGATAATGACACAGTTGGAAGGACACTGAATCAGACAGCACTGTTGAATGTGGTTAGATGAATGTTTCCTTATAATAGGCTTTTCTTTTGGTTGACAGAGATGGAGAGGAAAGATAGTCTATCTCTGTCCTCTGGGAAGTACTGATGACCTCTGAGAAACAAGAGTTCCAGAATTGATGACAGGGCCCCATAGGTAGTCATGCACTATAACCACACTGTTCTAACAAAGAATGTGTCTTATGTGTAACCAAGCGGACACTCTCAATACCCCCAATATGTACACACTGTCATTTTACCACAATCAGAATAATTCATAACACAGTGAAGAGAGTAGTCAATGATTTTAGAAGCATATGAAATGACATATAAATTTTATATAGTATAGTGTATATATATAACAACTTTTCAGTTAGGATACATGATATTTTGCCAATCAAACGGATTTCTAAGTATTTCTTCCCTTTCACCAAAATATAAGATTCTTTTTGCTAACTATTGGTTATTTCCAAATAGCAAAGTGCTCAAGGAATAAAGTCTGGAGCTATGTATGTGCTATGTGCTGTGCTGTGCTGTGCTGAGTCACTCAGTCACATCTGACTCTTGCAACCCTAGGAACTGGCCCGCCAGGCTCCTGTGTCCATGGAGATTCTCCAGGCAAGAATGCTGGAGGGGGCTGCCACGGCCTCCTCACGTATGTGCTATATTGGCAAGCAAATTTAAATGGTCCCTATTTTGCACACACAAAAGAAACAGTGTGATACTGACAGTCATGAGTTAGGAAGGTTAGAGACCCTGGAATACGGGTGATAATAGAGTTCATTCCATCCAGTTTGATTCATTCATTCATTTACTCACTCACTCACTCACTCATTCAACATTTAGTAAGGACCTAGGTGCCAGAAATGACATCAAGCACTACTGGAAAACAAGGGCAAAATAAAACCATTGTCTTTGAACTTTAACCAAGAAAAGCCTAGTGATAACTCTAAGTGTGTAAAGGTACTATCTGAGGAAACGATGAGACATACAAACCCTAGTAGTTCCCCTGGTGGGACAGTGGATAAGAATCCACCTGTCACTGCAGGAGATATGGGTACGACCCCTGGTCCGGGAAGATTCCACATGTCAAGGGCCAGTAACGCTCGTGTGCCACAAATACCGAGCCTGCACTCTAGAGCCGTCAGGCTGCAACTCCTGAGGCCCACGTGCTGCAACTGCTGAAGCCTGTGCGCCTGGAGTCTGTGCTCTACAGCAAGAGAAACCACTGCAATGAGAAGCCTGTGCACTCCAACAAAGAGCTGCCCCCCACTCACAACAACTAGAGAAAGCGTGCGTGTAGAAACAAAGACCCAGTGCAACCAAAAATTAACTTACTTTCAAAAAAACACTGTATTATTCTAATCAGCGATGCTACCTACCTGCCCAGGTGTCTGGGCTCGCCATCATTCTAAGAGGCACAAACATGGAGAGCATACGCTAACAATAAATATGACTCTTCTAAACATCCATGCGATTCCCAGATAATTTCCTTTCATGCCCTGCTCTTTCTGAATACAGAAAACTCTCCAAGTGCCAGTATGGACATTGTCACATCATACAGCTAAACATGCTCATATTGCTCACCATGTAAAATATTGACATTTGCTAATTCAGTTTTGGAGATTAAATATTTCATTACCTAGGGATTATCATTTTCACATCAAGTTAAACAAAATATCATTGTACAATAGTTATAGAAGATGATCATTTGGAAGATGTACCTTTTCAGGATTTACTACCTGTGGAAAGGTTTAGATAATTTGTAACTTTTTGACAACTGAAAGGAACAGATGGTATTTTTCTGACTGCATCAGGAAGTGGCTAAGGAGCATGAGCAAACTGGCAGAGAGCCACTTGGGGTTCATTTCTAGGAGAAAAAGAAATGAAACATTACCACCCAAAGAGCTTGTCGGTACTTTTTTTTCCTTTAAAGAAACTGGAAACAATTGATACATTTTTTTCTTCGGCTGCTCTTAAAAATATTCAGAGCACAGAAATATATTTTGTTCAATCCACTTGGTTGTATGACTAATTCATGAATAATATGTATTGTACACCTGTTGTTCAGTCGCTGAGTTGTCTTCAACTCTTTTACAACCCCATGGACTATAGCCCACCAGTCTCCTCTGTCCATGGGCTTTCCCAGGCCAGAATACTGTAGTGGGATGCCATTTCCTACTCCAGGGATATCTCTGAACTGGGGATTGAACTTCAGTCTCCTGCATTGGCAGGTGGATTCTTTACCGGAGTCATTGTATGGTAAAGAATGTACCATTGTAATGCACCAGTGAGAAGTCCATTGTATACCTAGTGTGCAATACTTTTTAACAGTTTTACTGAGATACATAATACAATTCACCCATTTAAAGTGTACAAATTCAAGGATTTAATATGTCCACACTGTTGTACATCTAATCACAGTTAACTGTAGAATATTTCATTACTCCGAAATCCTGTACCCCTTGCCTCCATCCTCTCATCTTTTCTAGCCCCTAGGTATCCACTTTGCCTCTACAGATTTGCCCATCCTTAACATTTCATATAAATGGAACCATACACTATATGATCCTTTGTGACTGGTTTCTTTCACTTAGCATATTTCCAAGATTCATTCATGTTGTAGCATGCATAGGTATTTCGTCAAATAAATTATATGGCTATTTATATATATCACATTTACCCATTTGGGTTGTCTCCACTTTTTGGTATTATAAATAATCCTGCTATGAATTTTTATGTTCAAGTTTTGTGTGGGCATATGCTTTCATTTCTCTTGGGGATATACCTGGGAAAGAATTGCTGGATGATACGATAATGCTGTTTAAGCATTTGAGGGATCGCCAAAGCAGCTGCACCATTTTACACCCTCACCATCAATGTATGTCGGTTCCAATTTCTCTACATCCTTAACAACACTTGTTATTTCGTGTCTATGTAATTACAACCCATCCTAGTGAATGTGAAATGGCATCTAATTTCCATTTGTCTTTTCACTTTCACAATAAATTTGGGCTATTTTTATATGGGAGAAAAAAGTTGTGAAAACTTCTCTCGTTATCTTTAAGATTATCCTCATACTCAGATGTGATTTTTTTGCCTGATCCCTCCTCTCTCTCTTTATAATAGTATCTCATGTTTTTTCTTTGAGGACTAAACCTTATCCAATCCCAGTCTATACAATTTGAGTAGAGCTGACCCCTTCCCCTCTAGCTCCGGAATGAACACTTGAATCAGGGCTGGTTAATTGGAACCCTTAGATCGGGGACTAGTTGGGAGAGAAAAACCACATCAGTCATGTGAAAGAGATAATTTAATGCAAATACATATTAATCAGGTATCAAGCTGTTAACCAGGACACTAAACACATAGAAAGAGAACCCTAAACATTCTGGAGGTAGCAACTGTAGGAGGCAACTTCTACCCTTAACTCAAGGGGATAGAGGGAAGAGGTTAGAACTATTAAAACAGGACTCTGGTGGCCCAGTGGATAAGAATCCATCTGCCAATGCAGACTGGGGACATGAGTAAATCCCTAGTCTGGGAAGACTCCATGTGCCTCAGAGCACCTAAGCCTGTCCATCACAACTGCTGAAGCTCTCCTCCTCTAGAGCCCACATGCTGCAACTGCTGAAGCTCGAACGCCTAGAGCCCATGCTCCACAAGAGAAGCTGCCACCACGAGGAGCCCACACTCCTCAACAGAGAGCAGCCCCTGCTCGCCACAGCTGGAGAAGGCCCGCACAAAGGCAGCGAAGACCCAGCACAGCCAAAAGTAACTTTAAGAAATTTTAAAGACTATTAAAACAGAACGCGGAGAAGGAGCCCTTGGAGCTGAAATATCTGAGAAGGCAAACTCTGATGGCTCTCAGCTCAGAGGATGGGCTCCAGCCAGCTAGTGCTGGCTTTCTGGTGGGGGCTAAGGGGTACAGGCATTAAACCTGTTCTACAAGGTTGGATTAGGGACTAATTATAATTGGATTAGGGACTGCTGGCAAAGAACTGCAGCAGCTAGAGTAAAGAAGTGGCACTCTCAAGAACCCCAAGCACCCAAGGATTCTATAGTACGTTCACAGGAAGAAGCACACCCTTTCTTCTTCCATGCTCCTTCCAGGTTCTGCCTTAGTGCCCCACATGGGCAGAATCTAAGAGAAAACTGCCACCGGAGAATTGTGGTTTGCAGAGTTCCAGCGCCACAATATAGAGCACAGAAAGGTGGGCTTGGAGCTGACTCACCTTTGGCTACTCAGCATTCATGCGCACCCTTCTTTACACTTTAAATTTTCATACAATAATCCAACAACTTCTGATTTCATGACGCAACTGTCCTTCATATAAAAGAAGGTATTCTCACACTTCACAAAATCAGAAGATGCAAAATACTAATGGTCATTGTAGCTACACAGGCTATGCTAATTACCCCTTAATTTCAATCTCAGTCCCAGCTGAAATTCTGTTACCAAAAGATTAAATGGTACAGTTACTCTCAAATAAGAAAAACTTGTAGCGGGTGGGAGAGGGACTGGGAGTTTGGGGTTAATGGACGGAATCTATCACATATAGAAAGGATAAGCAACAAGGACCTAATGTATAGCAGAGGGGACTATATAATATCCTGGGATAAAACATAATGGAAAAGAATATTAAAAAAGAATGTAAATATGTGTATAACTGAGTCACTGCTGTACAGAAGAAATGAATACAACATTGTAAATCAACTGTACTTCAATAAAAAATAAATTTTAAAAACATGTAAAAGTTAATTAGGAAGATAGTATATATGTGTGAATGTATGATTCTTTTATACATTATATTGCACATTTATAATGTATATATTTATATATGTATATTTATATAATGTATATGTGTACGCATATTATATATACATATACACATATATCAATTAGGTTTCCCTGGTGGTTCAGATGGTAAAGAATCTACCTGCAATGTAGATCTGGGTTCGATCCTGGGTTGGAAAGATCCCCTGAAAGAGGGCATAGCAACCCACTCCAGTATTCTTGCCTGGAGAATCCCCATGGACAGAGGAGCCTGGTAGGCTGGCTCCAGAGTCAGATACAATTGAGTGACTAAGCACATATAGCTCTCGATACAGATACACAGAACAAGGAAGAAAACACTCATCGCTGTTAAAGGCACAATTTATGTAACTGGTCACAAGGTCATATTTGATATTTTAAACTTCCATTATTATATTAGTTATTTGCCACATAACAAACTATTGCAAAATTTATTTGCTTACAACAGCAAACATATATCTCACATAGTTTCCATGGGTCAAGAACTCATGAGTGACTTAACTGAGTGGTCCTGTCTCCCATGAAATCAGCCAAGATGTTAGCTGAGGGCTTCCCGGATGGCTCAGTGTTAAAGAATCTGCCTGCCAATAAAGGAGACATGGGTTCAGTCCCTGATCTGGGAAGATCCCCCATGCCAAGAAGCAACTAAGCCCACGTGCACCACAGCTACTGAGCCTGCGCGCTCTAGAGCCTGTGCTCAGTAACGAGAGAAGCCTCTGTAATGAGAAGCCCATGCGCAACAGTGAAAACCCAGTGCAGCCAAACGCAAAAACAAATGTTTAAAAAAGAAGCCCCCAGATGACCTGGTGGCAGTCTCATCTTCCAAATTAATGGAATTATTGTTGCTCCTTTGGTAGAAGCATTTCTCCTTTGGGAACTAGACCCCACCTCACCCCCCCAAGCCAGCAAAGCTCAAAGTTTGAGGGCAAGTAAAATTTCTGAGTGGGTTATAAAGCATAATAGTAAGAGGAAGTACTCCAACTCCCATTCTTTAATTTCTGGACCCATATATTCTAGCTATGGAAGTGACCCACCATATGTTAACCTCTGGTTCAAATCTTATACTGTGTCTTGTAAGATATTCTTCTAAGAGAATATCC
Organism: Madoqua kirkii; assembly: GCA_006408675.1. Classification (NCBI taxonomy): domain Eukaryota; kingdom Metazoa; phylum Chordata; class Mammalia; order Artiodactyla; family Bovidae; genus Madoqua; species Madoqua kirkii. The sequence goes on along the minus strand of SJYC01060482.1, from coordinate 14,548 downwards.
ATCCTTTCAAGGTGTTGTCTCCAAAATAGCATTACTTACATAATGACATATTAGAGCAAGACCATTTAATACCACAAATTCCTTGATCAGAAGCAGTGTTGACAGATACGACGTTGGCAAATAAGGCATTTTGTTAAGCTATATTGACATAAGCATAATGGGAAAGAAAATAAGATTCATATACAGAATAGGCTCTATTCCATTAAGGATAAATTTCTATTCTGTCCATGATGGAAAGGATCCAGTGTAATCAACCTGCCACCAGGTAGCTGTGACTGGTTCCTTTTAGAAATGGCTGTAGCGCTTTGAAAATACAGGGAATACAGAATCTGAAGTCTGGCAAACTTCAGAGAATGCAAAAGTGCGTGTACTTTATCCCCAGCAACGCAAGTTGCTATCCTTTAAAGAAGTTCTTAACATTTTCTTTTCCAAATCACAAAATGGATTACATGTGCGTACTCCTACAACCCCCCACTTCCTTCTCTAATTTATACACAGAAATCAGGCAAGTAGCACTAGCAATTTTCAGGTGGTGGCAATGGGTAATATTCATTGAAGAACTAGTACAAAGATGAGATCCTTTTGTTACATTTAGGGTAAATTTTACCAAGAAAAAAATACATATGACTAATCAAAGTTCGACTTGACTTTCCCAGCTCACCAGTTCGATTAATAGGCAATCAGATAGTACTGAATAAATATAAAGCTTGTTAAAAAGAAAAATACCTAAAATTTATGCATTTGAGAATGTTGAAACAAGTATGATCAGTGTACATTTCACTCGCTTTATCACTTTGTCTACATTTAGTAATCTCAACTCTCGTCATTACTGACAAATGTTTTCTCTTCACAAAACTATAGAACTATATTCACCTTTTTCTAGTACTTCCGCTTTCTTTTTTAAAAAAATGTTCCTACATAAACAATTTAAAACAGAATCATGAAATGACAACAGAAAACACTCACCTGGCTTGAGAGGTAATACAGCCTATGTAAAGCTAAAATTCCACTTTCCATCAAAAAAGCATCTCTGAATTCAACTGAGAATACTTCTATAGGAACAAACTTGAATTGTCTCATATTTTTAAAAACTCATTTATTTTATCCATAAATAAGAACTTATTCATGAAGTACTTCATACAGGATCATGATATTATAAGATACAGATTAAGAACCACTATTGAAGGTATGACAGACTCTCAAAGTCAGGAACTATTGATCAATATAAGAATTTTATACTTCAATCTTACAGTGTAAAAAACATTTAAATTTTGGCCTGATTGATGATTGAAACAATTTGGGAGGGGCCTAAACAAGAAAAGTTAGATTGTGCAATTCCTAATTGAACTATTTAGACATTAAAAAAAAAAAAAAATTTAAAGCCAATCTGAGAGAGTATTATTCCAAGAGTGGAAGAGAATTCTTGCCATTGAAGTTAACATGTATACCTGAAAGAAAATCATCCTCTCCACTGGACACATGGAACTCAGAATGAGTAAAGAGATTTTTCCCCCTAGGGTCTTATAAACAATTAAGAATAGAGAATTCTTTATCTTGCTAGATTATTGGTACAATAAATATAAGTTTAGACACGCTGGTTGAGCCTCAAAAAATGTATCTCCTGCACATTCTATGCTCCACCACAGAAGAGGAAACTAAGAAGAAAGAATCTAGGCTACAGATCGATTCTCTGGATAAGGACAGGAAATACATAGGTGATAGCTGAGGAATATACCTGGCAGAAAATGTTTCCACATTGGAGGTCAGAGAGCTGGCTCGAGAAGTATTACCAGGGGAAAGAAATTACCTGATATTATGGTTTTTCCAGTTGTCATATATACACGAAAGCTGGACCATAAAGCAGCTGAGCACCAAAGAACTACACCCGAGGCAGATTCATGTTGATGTATGGCAAAACCAATATTGTAATTAGCCTCTAATTTAATAAATACATTTATATATTTTTTAAAAAGATACTTTCTAATCACGGTGCCGGTAAAGACTCTTCAGCGTCCGTTGGACTGCAAGGAGATCAAACCAGTGAATCCTAAAGGAAATCAACTCTGAATATTCATTGGAAGGACTGACACTAAAGTTGAAGCTCTAACACTTTGGCCACCTGATGAGAAGAGACAGTTCACTGGAAAAGACCCTGATGCTGAGACAGATCGAAGGCTAAAGAAGGGGGAGGCAGAGGGTGAGATGATCAGATAGCATCACGGACTCAATGGACACCAATTTGAGCAAACTCCAGGAGACAGTGAAGGGCAGAAGAGCCTGGTATACTGCAGTCCATGGGGTTGCAAAGAGTCAGACATGACTTAGCAACTGAACAATAATCATATAGAAAATTATGAGATCCTTTCCAGAATTATTGAATATGGCAAGATCAAGTCAGATTCTAGAAGAAAATGAGCCCATTATTAACTTCTGAAATAACAAAAAAACATAAGAAATAAAGTCAACCATACCATGCTACTTGGTTCAGTAGTAAATTGATAGTCTTCATAATGATGACTTAGCAACTGAACAATAATCATATAGAAAATTATGAGATCCTTTCCAGAATTATTGAATATGGCAAGATCAAGTCAGATTCTAGAAGAAAATGAGCCCATTATTAACTTCTGAAATAACAAAAAACATAAGAAATAAAGTCAACCATACCATGCTACTTGGTTCAGTAGTAAATTGATAGTCTTCATAATGAAAATACTGAATTTGGGATGTAAAAATACTGAAATATTAATATATTAGAAAAATGGTGAAGTAAAATAAGCAAAATTTTCACTCTTTTCAGTAGAAAGTTAATAATCAGCAGATCAAAAGATAGCAACATATTCATATTATGTGGAAACATAAAGGTAAATTCTACCACCACTACATAAGTTGCAAGAGTAAGTGTCTTCTGTGAACATGAAAGAAGGATGAGAAGGAGTACCTCTTTTTTACTCACAAGCACTTTGGTACTATAAGATATTTTTAAACCATCTCCACATAATGTTGGAGGGTGGAGGATAGCACTAAGACAGAAAAAGATTAACAGTTTTACATTAAAAAAAAAAACCCCTCTAAGTTCTGTAAGAAAAGTGAACATGATTACATCTAAATACATCCACTGGTTTTAAAAAAATAATCTTATAAAGGCTTGTGGGTTAATATTCATTTATAAAAATAAGTACTTTCAGTTTCTAAAAGAAATTTATTTTCAAATTTGAAAGTCTTTAAAAGTAACCAAAGGACTTATTACCCTTCTGCATTCTGCTTTTCAGAAAGTACTTTTGAGGTAGATCTGTTTCGGATTCTTTTTCTTTTCCTTTTCTTTTCCGAGGCAGATGAGTTCGTATCCTGTGTTTTTTTCTTTTTCTTCAAACAGCTAAGAGGATTGGGGCCACTTACTTTCTTGCGCTTTTTTCTTCTTCTCTGTTCTGGGTCTTTTACTAAACCCTGTTCCTCTTTGAGTTGCCTGATACTCTGTTTCTCATGCACTGAGACAAGCTGACCGGATTCTACTGCTTTAACAAATGCAATCGTTTTGGGAGAAGGTTTGTCCAAGACTATAGTGTTCTGAATAATAAACATGAGAGGAATTCCAGGCTTTTTCTTTACTTTCATAGACAAATTCTGATCCTATTAAAGAGAAAAATAGAATTATTTAGTTCAAATATAATAATTAGATACCTTAAATAGATTTCTAAGAACTTAAAGAGGACTATACTAAAAATAAAAGATCACCAGTTTTACTTTCCAAATCAGTATGCTTCACCAATGGTAGTATATTTTATGACAAAGGAAAAAAAACATAAAAACTGAGCACAGTTAAGCGTCAATAATGTGAACTGGAATTATCAATATTCTGTACTGATCAATACTCTAAGACCACTAATTTTCTAGGACCTCAAAATAAAAACTAATGGAAAGGTAAATATGTTAGGTGATATCCATCATTCTTACTCTGATACATGTTTCAAGAATGCTCACAGAGACTGAAAGAATAGAAATAAAGTAGGAACTAGATGACTCAGATTCTTCACTCAGCTCTGCTTCTAACTGTGTAATTTTAATATTCCACAAGCATATTTAAGGAAATCTGTACATATGTGAACTTATTCACCCAGAGAGTCTCTCCTCCCCTGCATCCCAGTCTTTAAAAGCCTGAAAGAGTTCCATACTGGTGGTATGGTCTCAAATAATATGAAACACAACTTTCTGAATCTATGTATTCATATGTAATACATACGAAACATGAAAAAACATGTATAAACATAAAATGTAAAATCTTTGCTCTACTTAACTTTCAAGAGCCCTAAAACAGATCATCACATCTCTATGTCAATAATTTTTTATTTTAAAAAAGGATATTTCAGTAATGAAGAAAAAACCATTATGCTTAATCCATCTAATTTCTTCTAATGACAAACAGCTCCACATAAAGTATAAACAGAGATGAATAAAATCTACTCTGGTTTTAAAACTGGTGCCACCTGTGTTGCCAGGAAATAATGGTGAGGATTTCCATCTTCCACCATGGAGAGCAGACATTCTGATCCACTCACTGCATTCTTGAAATGGGCACAATTTCGAACCTGGCATTTTTGGGCAATCAGCTTTGCCCCATATAAGTCCTTTCCCAGTGTTTCCAACTCTTTTAACACACATCTGGAAAATAAAATGTTATTAGCAGCTCACAATTATCACAGATGCATATCAGTTATTCACATAAAGCAAGTATAAAAAAATAATATCAGTTCTTTTTCAAAAACTACAAAGCCATACAGTAACCATTTCACTCTCAACAAGACCTGGAAAAATGCATACACCAAGTACAAGGAACTTAATGAATACCTGAAATGTATTGAGCATTTATCATGTGCAGGCAGCATGCTAACTGCTCTTGACATAAATTCTCCCTTATCTCAAAACAGCCCTGCAAAGTTGGGCAGCTTACTTTAAAATTATCCTTATTTTAGAACAGCTCATTCTGGGAAATTTCAAGTAACATGCCCAAATTCAAACAACTAAAAGTGGTAGAGTGAAATGTGAATCTAAGTAGTTTGACAACAGATGCCCAAACCAGAGTGCTATAGGCTTCTGTTTCAAGTACAAATCGATACACCTTTAAAGTATTTTCAGCTCAGAAAAGTAAACATTTTCAACTCACCAGCTTGTTTAAAAACAATCACAATTTTCTTTCACTTTGCATTTTCATATTAGGGTACTGTTTTTCAAAGTGTTACCAACGTGTGTGTGCTCAGGTGCTCAGTCCTGTCCAACTCTTTGAAACCCCATGGATTATAGCTCACCAGGCTCCTGTGTCCACGGAATTTTCCAGGCAAAAACACTGGAGTGGGTTGCCATTTCCTACTTCAGAGGATCTTCCTGACCCAGGGATTGAACCAGGGTCTCCTGCATTGGCAGATGGATTCTTTACAACTTTACCACCCGGAAAGTCTAATTTCTCATCCACAAATCTGAACCTCTTATGGAGGAGTCAAATATTAGCATTTTCATCAGATCCCCAGATACTTCCTCTATCCCACTTAAAAACTATGACAAATAGTGAGTCAAGAGGTTCTTCAACCTGAGCCAACCCTTGACTGTCTCTACCTTGCCTCATCCCCTTTATCACCCCATTAGTTTATTTGTTTGAAGAGATTTTGCTTTCTACAGTTACCCATTTTGAATGCTATTCTGAATTTCAGAACTAAATTGCCAAACAATTACTGAATATTTCCCATGGATGGCCTGCTATCAGCTCTTCATCAAATTCACTATGTCTAAAATCAAACTACTTTCCTGTCTCCAAACTTCTCCAGGGCTTGCTAATGCTTTGAATTTATTATCTTCTCAGATACCTTGTTTAGAAATCCGAAATCCTATTTGATCTTTGTTTTCTCACTCCCACCTCTACCCTGCCCATAGGTGGGTAGTTCTATCTCAGCTTGGTATTTACTTCTGTGATATCTCCTTGTAAAACCCTGGGGTTCCTGCCTTTCCTCTCTCCTATTACTTGACTAGACAATCAAAAAATGGGTTTACCTGTCTTCATTCTCTTGCTTCTCCAACTTACCCCTTACATAGCTGCAGTTATCTTTTCTAGAAGATACTAATCATGTTGATAGCATTTACCTCTTGACACACACCAAGAATTAACAGAACAATATGCTTTAAAATAACCTATCAGTAAGGTTAAAGGTGGGTAGGGGAAATAAATGAGTAAGAATAGTCATGTCAATAACTGCAAAAGCAGGGTGATAGATATTTTGTGATGCTATTCTATTTTTGTGCATGAAATATTCCAAAAGTTCAGAAGCTAAATTCTTTATGGGGAAAAATGCAGCAAAATATAATTTCACCCACTACTTCTCAAACATATGTATATTACAGATTGTATTAAAAATGTTAATATTTATGACAAACAGAGCTGAATGGACAAGGCTTGTAGACAGAAGAAATCAGCTCTGGAGCACAGGCCATCAGGATCTGGCAGTCCTGAAGGAAAAGGGGATCAAAAATTAAGGATATGTATGTCCCATCTGAAGCTCTCTAACTGGATGAAATCTGTATGAAGTTCTGAATACAGAAAGCTGTTTATGGAGTACTATTAGGTGAGAAAGGCAGGCCATTAATATCATATGCAGAGTAAGAGCCCATTCTTATGTGCGTGTGTGCAAAGAACTGGATGAATGACAGTAGTAAGTCATTGGTGTGGTCTTATGGTCACTTAAATTTTCTTTTTTCACTTTTTAAAGGAAATATTCTACAAAAGGAAAAAAAAACTACTAAGTTTATGAATAGTAGTTCTTTGTTATGCAGCCTCTATCTTCTTCCGAGCGTATACACTGTGCTCTAACCTCTTTTCCTTGCATTTCACAACTCCACTCCTTCGTTCAAGAGTTCTATAAGGGACCTTTCACTCAAAAAATGTCCTTCCCTTCAGAACTGTCACTTTCTCTATGAAACCTTTCTCGATTCCATCCTCCCTCTAAACAACCCCACATGGTTTCATCTTACATGTTCCCACACTTTGAGGAAATGGGGAAACTACACTTGGAGTCAAACATATCAATTAGCGGTTGATTTATGCAACCCACTCCAGTATTCTTGCCTGGAGAATTTCATGGACAGAGGAGCCTGGGAGGATACAGTCCATAGCGTTGCACAGAGTCAGACAGGATTGAACGACTAACACTTTATGCACTTTGCTGGCCATTCGGTTTGGGAGATCATCCTGTTCATCCAGTTATCCTCTGGCTAGAGCAGTGCCTGGCATATGATTGGTGCTCAAAAAGGGCAGCTGTATAAACAGAGGACCTTGCACAAAGTTCTTAACATCGAGTCTGGCTTTATCTTTCTGGGAACCGAAGATCTTACAGCATGAGGCAGTTGTGAAGCTTGAAAAATTCTTAAACTGGGAAAAGCTTTGCAAATAACCAGCAACCACTTCGAGAAGATAGATTTTGAGATACCAATAAAGGATCCCCAAATACTATACCATGTCCGACTTCTATAGTAAATTTATAAGTAGTTACGAGCTTTTTTTTTTTTTAACAGATGAGTAGTCTAGGCTCAAGAGAGATTAAAAACTTGCCGGAAATCACGTAACTGGTAGTACTGGAATCGGAAGCCAGGACATGCAAAGGACATGCGCTTGTCCTCCAGACTAACGAAAAGCAAATACCTCCACGGTAACCATCTGTCTACACGGCAGATACTCGCCCACCCTCCTCCGCGGCCCAGCTGAACGGTCAATTCCTACTGGGGGGTTGGGAGGCACTTTGCCCCTCCAGCGCTCGCAATGGATGCGTGCGAGCTGCGGCCCAGCTGCTGCCGCACCCGCGGATCCCCCGCGCCTCCACCCGGACCGGCCAGGCCCACCTGGTGGTGCACAACTGAGTCTCCGCCATGAGGTAGCGGGGCAACTGCTCTCGCAGCTGGATGCGGCCCCGTAGCGCCGCCTGACAGAAAGTGCCGTCCAGCAGTATCTGGTATGGCTCGCGGACTCCAAAATTATTGCGGAAGAAGCCAAGATGCTTCTTGGCATGTTTCTGCCTGGTGATCTTCATGCCTGGTTTCACGGACCCAGGCCACCCGACCAGGAGGTAGCTTCAAACCAATAAACTATCCCACTACCGGCAATGTCTGTTTCCCCGGAAACAAATACCCTTGGCCCAGGAAGCAAACGCCCCCATCTGTCGCCCGATTTACGTCACACCCAGTCGAGCGCGCGCTTCACCGTGGTGCCCGCGCTCTAATGGGCACGCCCTCGGAGGCGGAGCTTGAGCTTAAGCGGGAAAACAATTAGGAGTGTGATTAGGCGCGTGCATGCGCAGTCAAGGGTCAGACTGAAAATACTACACGCTGGCAGCGCTAGTAGTAAAGAACCCGCCTGCCATGTAGGTGGATGTTAAGGGTCGTCGGTTCAATTCCTGGGTCGGGAAGATCCCCTAAAAGAGGGCATGGCAACCCACTTCAGATTCTCAGGAATTTGCCTTGAGAATCCCATGGACAGAGGATCCTGGTGGTGGGCTACAGTCCATAGGGTCACAAAGAGTTGATCACGACTGAAGCGATTTGGCCCGCGGGCACACACACACACACACACAGACACACGACTGAAGCGATCTCACACACACACACACACACACACACACGCACACAAAGCGTCTTGCGTGTTACCTGGAACAGCAGGTGAAAAACTGGCGTTATAATAGTGAAAATATTGAGACGTAATATGTCCTAGGCACTGTTCTAGATGTTACCTTATATTTCCTCCTTTAATGTTAAGTTCAGTTCAGTCGCTCAGTCGTATCCAACTCTTTGCGACCCCACGAATCACGGCATGCCAGGCCTCCCTGTCCATCACTAACTGCCAGAGTTCACTCAGATTTTCGTCCATGGAGTCCGTGATGCCATCCAGCCATGTCATCCTCTGTTGTCCCCTTCTCCTCCTGCTTCCAATCCCTCCCAGCATCAGGGTCTTTTCCAATGAGTCAGCTCTTCGCATGAGGTGGCCAAGTACTGGAGTTTCAGCTTTAGCATCAGTCCTTCCAAAGAAATCCCAGGGCTGATCTCCTTCAGAATGGACTGGTTGGATCTCCTTGCAGTCCAGGGACTCTCAAGAGTCTTTTCCAACACCATAGTTCAAAAGCATCAATTCTTCTGTGCACAGCTTTCTTCACAGTCCAACTCTCATATCCATACATGACTACTGGAAAAACCATAGCCTTGACAAGACTGACCTTTGTTGGCAAAGTAATATCTGCTTTTCAATATATTATCTAGGTTGGTCATAACTTTCCTTCCAGGAGTAAGTGTCTTTTGACTTCATGGCTGCAATCACCATCTGCAGTGATTTTGGAGCCCAGAAAAATAAAGTCTGACACTGTTTCCACTGTTTCCCCATCTATTTCCCATGAAGTGATGGGATCAGATGCCATGATCTTCGTTTTCTGAATGTTGAGCTTTAAGCCAACTTTTTCACTCTCCTCTTTCACCTTCATCAAGAGGCTTTTTAGTTCCTCTTCACTTTCTGCCTTAAGGGTGGTGTCATCTGCATATTTGAGGTTATTGATATTTCTTGCAGCAGTCTTGATTCCAGCTTGTGCTTCTTCCAGTCCAGCATTTCTCATGATGTACTCCGCATATAAGTTAAATAAGCAGGGTGACAGTATACATCCTTGACGTACTCTTTTTCCTATTTGGAACCAGTCTGTTGTTCCATGCCCAGTTCTAACTGCTGCTTCCTGACCTGCATATAGGTTTCTAAAGAGGCTAATAATTCTCAAATGAGGAAAGAAAGGGACCAAAGTATATTGGATGACTGCAGTTGTGCTGGTTTGTAGTGGCTGCCTTCCTATAAAGAAATTGAGCCTGAGTATTAAGGACACCTGGTTCTTTAATGTAGAACTGCCTGCAGTGTAGGTCTCCTGCCTGAAGGTCAAGTGTTCTGGCACCCCTCCACATCTCCCCCATAGGACCACTGTCTCTAAAGAGCCAAATGACAGGGCAAAAAGTATTACCATTTTGCATTTCTTCTGGAGACCAGCCTAAATGACTCAAAAGGAGTGTTTCAGGAGGACTTCTCAAGAGCTTTCTTTTCCAAGAGTCAGTGTCCCTAAACTAGAGTTCTCATTCTTTTCCTAACCCAAGTCATTTGACCTTGAGCAACTCCCCACAAAAGCTGGGTTCAACTTCTTCACTGTCCAATAGGTCAGCAGGACTAGATGACTCTTTATGTCTATAGTCTCTAAGGTAGGAAGATTACCTACTGGGCTACTAAGGGAGGTACAAAGCAGACCAAAAGTTTAGAAATTACTTGGTCAACTTGATTAATGAAGAGGTGAATCTGAAAATTTTGAGTTCCCTGATGACTAACTGCTGCATATCTACTTCAATTCTAGGCAAAATAATTAGAGAGTGGACGTATGGGATTTTGCATTTTTTTCTTTTGACTTGGATCTGTCCCAGATCTAGTTCTAGCTGAAGACTGAAAGAACCAATGCAGAAGAATAACTTACAAAGTGATAGAGACATATTGTTTGCATTGGGGGTTTTATTTGAAGACACAGGTTTATGAAACTGGAATTGAAATCCATAATGTAAACCCTGTCTTGATTCCCAGTACAACATCATTTAAATGGCTGCATCTTTTAACCAAAAATAAATCTAGGAGTTGGAAGCCATGAAGAGTTACTGTAGGACTAGAATCACAGCTCTTGAGTAGAATTCTCATGACCTTTCATTCTGAATACTCTCTTTATCCCTGTGCACCAGCACCCCACTCTGACTATAATCCCACCAAAGACAGAGAAAATATACTATCCCAGTCCTGCAAAACAGTTAGAACAGTTTTAAAAACAGACTCACAGATTTATCTACCATTCTGTTGGCCACATTTCACTAGTAAGAAATATGTGGCTCAGGACTAGGGTTGAGTCATATTCCTTTTTTTTTTTTTTAATTGAGTAAACTGTAGCAATTTTTTCAGGGTCTATGTATGTGACAGTGCTATTTACACAACCATCCCTTATTTCACAAGCAAGAAGACAGTAGATCCTGGTGATTATCAAGTTTAAAATGGAATTTTCTGTTACATCAGTGTTTCTCAAAACATGATCCTGGGACATGCAGAAAGGTTGCAAGTATGCTTGTTTAATATGCCCATTTGATTTAGAACAAGTATTGAGAGAGAAGGATACTATTCAGAGAGGAGGTGACATTTATTACAATCTCCTGCAAGTCATTTATTATGCATATTAGTGTTCCAGAGTACTATCTGCAGTAAAGTGTCACTGTTTACCCAATGGAATGTTTTCATTAAGTGGTCTACAGAGTATGCTGCTGCTGCTGCTAAGTCACTTCAGTGATGTCCAGCTCTGTGCTACCCCATAGATGGCAGCCCACCAGGCTCCCCCATCCCTGGGATACTCCGGGCAAGAACATTTTCTTCTCCAGTGCATGAACGTGAAAAGTCAAAGTGAAGTCACTTAGTCGTGTTCGACTCCTAGAGACCCCATGGACCACAGCCTACCAGGGTCCTCCATCCATGGGATTTTCCAGGCAAGAGTACTGGAGTGGAGTGCCATTGCCTTCTCCGGGTCGACTGAGTATATCTTTGCCTGATACCAAATAACCTCATATTGAAAAATCAACATTTGGCCACAACAAAGGCAGGAACCAAATTTGCCATTATTGGACAAACTATTTGGATATAAGTTTGAACCTGAAATTTTACTTTGAAAATTATTATAATATTATTAACTTTTAAAAATAATCATTGAAAATTCTCTTGACCTTAGAGTGCAGGAACAGTAATGTCTCAGCATTGCTAGCTGCTGTTTTTTTTTCCCCCCTCAGGTCACTCAAACACTGGATATTTTCCAGGCCAAATAGACATTCAGTTGCAGTAGGGGATTAATTTATTTTTCTTTATTTTTTTCCTAGTCCTCATATTCTTTATTACACCTGGATCAAATATAATTTATATGTTGTTGTACACAATTGTGAAGCTCTTTCTTCATGAAATTTTGATGAAGCCAAGTTGACATGAATATGATTTATTCTTGAAAGGTATGACTAATTCCCAAACAAGACTTTTCATGAAAGATTCATGTCCTAAATGGAATTAAATAGGTAAATATTAAATACAGTTTATAAAGCTTATTTTGTTTAATTTCATAAATGCTCATATTCCAATAATTCAGCAAAGATATCTGTCATATTATTCTTCCTTATATTCATATTTAAATATTTATAAACATTTGTTAACATCCATTAGCTCCAAAGGAACAAAATGTTCCCTTACTGTTACCCAGCTAACATATTCCTTAAATAAGTAATTTCCCAAAATAAATAAAGCAATTTAGGTAAACTGGTTTGCATTGAGAGCCTATTAGATCTTCACTAAGATTCTCTAAACTACATCTGGGACTTGCTTACTGTGAATTTTTATATATAAAAGAAGGTTTTACAAAGGTTGGTTCTGCTGCCATATTTTTTAAAAAATTTTATGGTTTTCAAATTTTAAAAATAACACAGGCCTACTATAACAAGAGGAACAATACAACAACACAAGACAGTCATCTCCTCTTCCTTGCCAAAATAATACATAATAATCTACTGTGGAAAAAAAAAATCTACTGGGTACCCTTCTGTGATTTTTTTTATATTCACATACTCATTTGCATGTACATCTGCATACATATTTAGAGATTTTTGTCACTTTGTTATTAAAAAATGAAATCATATTTTATCACTTCTGTCTATTTTAGCTTTCTCACCCAATGATCTTTGTGAAAATCCTCTCAACGCATATTCCAAGTTAATTGGCATAGTACTTTTTCATTATTTTTAATGACTGCATGAAATTTCCCACAAAATCCCACATGTAACATAATGGATGTGACACAAACTGTGAATTGACAATATCTCTTCCCTTCTCTTTAGTAATAGGATCCTAATTTCATTCTGGACAGTAGTGTGCCCAGAAAAGAGAATCCATGTCCCAGACTCTGTACAGTTAAGCACAGTCATAGGATTAAGTTTTAGCCAAAGATATGTTAAGTATAAGTGTTACAAGGGACTTCTGGGAAAGCTGCTTAAAGGAAATTGGTTTCATTTGGTGGTGGGCACTTCTGTTTTGTTTTTTTTTTCCTCCATCATCTTTCTAACCACTCCCAGGATTTGGATATGATAAAGGGGATTTTGTAGCCTATTTTAGAGCAAGAGATAAATGTGAGGATGGAGGCCATGTGCTAAGCTAGCAGAGTAGTCAGAGAAAGAGCCTGGGCCATCGGTGACTACAAAACTACCTTTCCAAATCTAGCCTTTTTACCTCTGAGCTTGTTTTACATAAGAAGAAAAATAAACTTCTATTGTAGTTTAAAAATATTATTTTTGATTTCTTTTCATTTTTGAAACTGTATTTTTTTTAGAGCAGTATTAGGTTTATAGCAAAAATTAAAGGAAAATACAGAGATTCCCCATGTAGCCCTTGCCTCCATACATGCAGAGCCTCCCCCAGAATGGTACAGTTTTTTCACCCAAGAAGGACCCTATATCGAAACATTTTCTCTTTTATATACAGCCATACCCAAACATTGACAGACTAAGTTAAAACTTGGTTAAACTAAGTTAAAACTGTGTGTGTGTACTCATTCCCTCAGTTGGAATAGACTCTTTGCCACCCCATAAACTGTAGCCCACCAAGCTCCTCTGTCCATGGGATCCTCCAGTAAAGAACACTGGAGTAGATTGCCGTTTCCTTCTCTAATGCATGAAAGTGAAAAGTGAAAGTAAAGTTGCTCAGTCGTGTCCGACTCTAAGCGACCCCATGGACTGAAGCCTGCCAGGTTCCTTCGTCCATGGGATTTTCCAGGCAAAAGAGTGCTGGAGTGGGGTGCCATTACCTGCTCCATTTGTAAGGGCGTGAAAGTATGCTGTTGTTTGTTTTAGCTGTTGTTTAGTCACTAAGTTGTATTCGACTCCTATGATTCCATGGACTGTAGCCCACCAGGCTTCTCTGTCCATGAGATATCCTAGGCAAGAATACTAGAGTGGGTTGCCATTTCCTTTTCTCTGGGGATCTTCCTGACTTAGGGATCAAACTCCCGTCTCCTGCATCACAGGCTGGTTCTTTTACTGCTGAGCCATCACAGAAGCCAAAGCTAAAACTACTTGCCAGAATTAGAGAATTTTATCTTGGCAGATGTCTGTGATGAAACTTCGATGTTGGTTAGTTTTTGCCAATATAATTATGCTTTCTTTGAACAGTTTCAAAATCCTAATTTATAAGTTTTTTTTTGAAATGTAAAATCACTTCAGTCCAGTTGCTAAGTCATGTTTGACTTTGTGATCCAATGGACTGCAGCACACCAGGCTTCCCTGTCCATCACCAACTCCTGGAACTAGCTCAAACTCCTGTCCAGCAAGTTGGTGATGCCATCCAACCATCTCATCCTTTCAATCTTTCCCAGCATCAGGGTCTCTTCTAGTGAGTCAGTTCTTTGAATCAGGTGGCCAAAGCCTTGGAGTTTCAGCTTCAGTG
>SJYC01060480.1:0-15531 GCA_006408675.1 Madoqua kirkii | reverse complement strand
AGAATGCTGCTTCCCGGGCCCTTTGGGAAATGCCCCCTATGGCGCTATGAATTATCAGGAAAGAATGCTGCTTCGCGAGACCCTCGGGATATGTCCGTGAGTGTCCTAGGAATAATGAGGGTGTAATGCTGCTTCTTGGGCTCCTCGAGACTCAACTACATGTGCCCTATGAATTATCAGGACAGAATTTTGCTTCCCAGCCTTCTCGAAATATGTTCCAGAGTGCCCTACGTGTTATGAGAACAGAATGCTGCTTTCTAGGGCCCTGGGGAAATGCACTCCATGCCTCTATGTATTATGGGAACAGAATGCTGATTCCCGGGGCCTTCCAGATATGTCCAAGAGTGCCCTATGAGTTATGAGTATGGAATTCGGCATCGAAACGACTTGGGATATGCCCCCGAGTGCCCTAGGAGTTATGAGGATGCAATGCTGCTTCCGTGGTGCATCATGATATCTCCTTCAATGCCCTCCCGATTATGAGGATGGAATGCTGATTCCCAGGCCTCTCGGAATATGGCCCCAACGGCCCTATGCATTAGAAGGATAATAGGCTGCTTCCGGGACCCCTCGGGATATGCCCCCGAGTGCCCTACGTCTTATGAGGACGCAATGCTGCTCCTGGGCACATCAAGATATGTCCTCCAATGCTCTCCCGATTATGAGGATGAAATATCTGATTCTCAGGCCTCTTGGAATTGGGCTCCGATGGCCCTATGCATTCGGAGGATAATAGGCTGCTTCCAGAGCCCCTTTGGATATGTCCAAGAGTGCCCTACGTGTTATGAGAACAGAATTCTGCTTCAGGAACCTCGGGATATGACCCCCAGCGCCCTATGTCTTATGAGGACGGAATGCTGCTTCCAAGGCCCATATGGATATGTTCTGTAATGCCATCCCAATTATGAGATCGGAATGTTGCTTCCCGTGCTTCTCAGGATACACCCTCGAGTGCCCTACCAATTATGAGGGCTGAATGCTGATATACTGGCCAAACTCGATACTCATGCAAGTGCCCTTGGAATTATGAGGACGGATTACTGCTTCCTGGGCTTCATGCGATACATTCCCTAGTGACCTCCAAGGATTAAGTACAAATTGCTGCTTCTCGGACCCCTCCAAATAACACCCCAGTGCCCTAGGAATTATGAGGTCACAATATTGCTGCCTGGGACCATCTGGAAAGGCCTCTGAGTGCCCCACGAATTATTACAACACAATGCTGTTTCCCATCCCCTCGGCGTCCGTTCCCTACTGATCTATGAATTCAAAGAGGGAGTGCTGTTTCCCCGGTCCCTTAGGATACACCCCAAAGTGCCCTTCGAAATATGACGATGGAATGATGCTTTCCGGGCCTCTCAGGACACTCCCCCGGTGGCCCTAAGTATTATTAGGACGGAACGCTGCTTCTGGGGTTTCTTGGGATATGTCCTCGAGTGCCCTACAAATTATGAGGATGGAATGCTGCTCCCTGTGCTCCTCGGGATACATCTCTGAGTGCCCTATGCATTAGGAGGATAAAAGTCTGTTTCCCGTACCATTCCAAATACACCTCCAAATGCCCTATGATCTATGAGATCACAATGCTGCTCTCCGGGTCCTTTGGAACACATCTCAGAGTGCCCTATGGGTTGTGAGAAGAACATGTTATTTCTTCGTCCTTCCTGGATATGCCCCCTTTTGCTCTACGAATTATAGAAAGGAATGCTTGTTCCCCGCCACTCGTGATACATTTCCAATGCACTTTGATTTTTCAGGACATAATGCTGCTTCCAGGGCCCTTCGGGATTCCCAGACGAGTGCCCAAAGCAATATGTGGATGGAATGCTGCTTCCCGGCCCCTCATGATAAGCCCTTCTTGACCCTATGATATAGCAGGATAGAATACTGCTTCTTCGGCTGCTCAGGCAACACCACCCATGAATCTACAAATGATGAGGACTGAATGCTGTTCCCAGATCTGTCGGGATAAACACTCCTTGGTCCTTTGAATTTTGACGGTGGAATGATTCTTTCCGGGACCCTCAGGAGAAGGCCCCCTTTACTCTACGAATTTTGATTACAGAATAGTGCACTCCAGGCCACTCTGTATACTCTCCGCATGGCTCTATGATTTATGCGGAAGGAAGCCTGCTTCCCGGACACTGGGAATACGGCCCCATATTCTACGACTTATCAGGATGGAATGCTGCTTCCTGGCCCACTCAGCATACTCCGCTCATGAGCCTAGAATATTTGACGATGGAGTGCAGCTTCTCGGGCCACTAGGGAAATGCCCCAAAGATCCCTACGTATTAAGAGAGGCAAATGCTGCTCCCTGGTCCCCTCAGGATACTGCCTTGAGTGTTCCACTAATGATGAGGATGGAATGCTGCTTCCTGGGCCACTAGGGATAATCTTCCTATGGGCCTATGAATGATTAGGACAGAATGCTGCTCTTCGGGCCCATCTGGACAGGCCCTTGAGTGCCCTATGAATTATGAGGATGGAATGCTGCTTTCCCGGACTCTGGGAATACACACCCGTGTGTCCTATGAATTATGAGGAAAGAATGCTGGTTCCCGGGCTCTTTGGGAAATGCCCCCCATGGCACTATGAATTATCAGGAAAGAATGCTGCTTCCTGAGACCCTAGGGATATGTCCGCAAGTGTCCTAGGAATTATGAGGATGGAATGCTGCTTCTTGGTCTCCCCGAGACTCACCTACAAGTGCTCTATGAATTATCAGGACAGAATTTTGCTTCTCAGGCTTCTCGAAATATGTCCCCGAGTGCCCTACGTGTTATGAGAACAGAATGCTGCTTTCCAGGTCCGTGGGGAAATGCACTCCCTGGCTCTATGAATTATGAGAACAGAATGCTGATTCGGGGGGCCCTCCAAATATGTCCAAGAGTGCCCTATGAGTTATGAGTATGGAATTCAGCATCGAAACCCCTTGGAATATGCCCCCAAGTGTCCTACGACTTATGAGGACACAATGCTGTTTCCCGGGCACATCAAGATATGTCCTCCAATGCCCTCCAGATTATGAGCATGGAATGCTGATTCCCAGGCCTCTCGGAATAGGGCCCCGACGACCCTATGCATTAGGAGGATAATAGGCTGCTTCTGAGGCCCCTGGGGATATGCTCCCGAGTGCCCTACGACTTATGAGGACGCAATGCTGCTTCCCGGTCACATCAAGATATGTCCTTCAATGCTCTCCGGATTATGAGGATGGAATGCTGATTCCCAGGGCTCTCGGAACACGGCCCGGAAGGCCCTATGCATTAGGAGGATAATAGGCTGCTTCTGGAGCCCCTTGAGGTATGTCCCAGAGTGCCCCATGTGGTATGAGAACAGAATTCTGCTTCAGGAACCTCGGGATAAGCCCCCGAGTGCCCTACGTCTTATGAGGATGCAATGCTGCTTCCCGAGCCCATGAGGATATGTTCTCGAATGCCATCCCAATTATGAGATCGGAATGTTGCTTCCCGTGCTTCTCAGGATACATCCTCGAGTGCCCTACCAATTATGAGGGCTGAATGCTGCAATACGGGCCAAACTGGATACAACTGGGAGTGCCCTGGGAATTATGAGGATGGATTACTGCTTCCTGAGTTTCACGCGATACATTCCCGAGTGACCTCCAAAGATTAAGGACAAAATGGTGCTCCCCGGGCCCCTCCATATAATACCCCCAGTGGCCTATGAATTATGAGGTCACAAGATTGCTTCCTGGGACCATCGGGAAAGGCCTCTGAGTGCCCTAAAGTTATGAGAACACAATGCTGTTTTCTATCCCCTCGAAGTCCGTACACTAGTGTTCTACGAATTCAAAGAGGGAGTGTTGCTTCCCCGGTCCCTCAGGATATACCCCAAAGTGCCCTTCGAATTATGAGGATGGAATGATGCTTTCCGGGCCTCTCAGGACACACCCCCTGTGGCCCTAAGAATTATAGGAAGAAACCCTGATTCTCGGGCTTCTTGGGATATGCCCTCGACTGCCCTACAAACGGTGAGAATGGAATGCTGCTCTCTGTGCTCCTAGGGATACATCCCTGAGTGCCCTATGCATTAGGAGGATAAAAGTCTGCTTCCCGGGTCATTTCAAATACACGTCCAAATGCCCTATGAACTATGAGGTCAGAATGCTGCTATCCGGGTCCTTCGGAACACATCTCCGAGTGCCCTACGAGTTATGAGAACAAAAAGATATTTCCTCGTCCTTCCGGGATATGCTCCCTTGTGCTCTATGAATTAGAGGAGGGAATGCTTGTTCCCCGCCACTCGTGATACCCTCCCAATGCACTTCGAATTATGAGGATGTAATGCTGCTTCCCGGGCCCTTTGGGATTCCCAGACGAGTGCCCAGCGCAATATGTGGATGGAATGCAGCTTCCCGGAGCCCTCAGTATAAGCCCTTCTTGTCCCTATTATATAGCAGGATAGAATACTGCTTCTTCGGCTGCTCAGGCAACACCACCCATGAATCTACAAATGATGAGGACTGAATGCTCTTTCCCGGAATTGTCGATATAAACACTGCTTGGTCCTTTTAATTATGAGGGTGGAATGATTCTTTCCCGGACCCTCAGGAGAAGGCCCCCTATACTCTACGAATTTTGAGGACAGAATACTGCACTCCAGGCCACTCGGGATACTCTCCCCATGGCCCTAGTATTTATGAGGAAGGAATACTGCTTCCTGGGCTTCTAGGAATATGCCCCGAAGTGCTCTCGCATTTATGAGGAAGGAAGCCTGCTTCCAGGACACTGGGAATACGGCCCCATATTCTACGAATTATCAGGATGGAATGCTGCTTCCTGGCCCACTCGGCACACTCCGCCCATGACCCTAAGATATTGGAGGATGAAATATGCTTCTCGGGCCGCTAGGGAAATGCCTCCAAGTTCCCTCCGTATTAAGAGGGGCAAATGCTGCTCCCTGGTCCACTCGGGATACAGCCTCGAGTGTTCCACTAATGATCAGGATAAAATGCTGCTTCCAGGGCCACTAGGGATAATCTCCCTATGGGCCTATGAATGATTAGGACAGAATGCTGCTTTTCGGGCCCGTCGGGACAGGCCCTTGCGTTCCCTATGAATTAGGAGGATGGAATGCTTCTTCCCCGGCTTCTGGGAATACACACCCGTGTCTCCAATGAATTGTGAGGACAGAATGCTGCTTCCTGGGCCCTTACGGAAATGCCCATCATGGCGGAATGAATTATCAGGAAAGAATGCTTCTTCCCGAGACCCTCAGGATATGTCAGCGAGTGTCCTAGGAATTATGAGGATGGAATGCTGCTTCTTGTTCTCCTCGAGACTCACCTACAAGTGCCCTATGATTTATCAGGGTAGAATTTGGCTTCCCAGGCTTCTCGAAATATGTCCCTGAGTGCTCTCCGTGTTATGAGAAGAAAATATTGATTTCAAGTGCCCTGGGGAAATGCACTCCATTGCTCTATGAATTATGAGAACAGAAGGCTGATTCCCGGGGCCCTCTGGATACGTCCAAGAGTGCCCTAAGATTCATAAGTATGGAATTCGGCATCAAAACACCTTAGGATATGCCCCCGAGTGCCCTACGAGTTATGAGGATGCAATGCTGCTTTCCCGGTGCATCAAGATATGTACTCCAATACCCTGCCGATTATGAGGATGGAATGCTGATTCCCAGGCCTCTCGGAATAGTGACCCGACGGTCCTATGCATTAGGAGGATAATTGGCTGCTTCCGGGGCCCCTCGGGATGTGCCCCCGAGTGCCCAACGACTTATGAGGACGCACTGCTGCTTCTTGGGCACATCAAGATATGTCCTGCAATGCTCTCTGGATTATGAGGATGGAATGCTGCTCTCTGTGCTCCTCGGGATACATCCCAGAGTGCCCTATGCATTAGAGGATAAAATTCTGCTTCCGGGGCCCTTCTAAATACACCTCCAAATGCCCTATGAAGTATGACGTCAGAATGCTGCTCTCCGGGTCCTTCGGGACACATCTCAGAGTGTCCTGCATGTTATGACAACAAAATGATATTTCCTCCTCCTTCCGGGATACTCCCTCTTGTGCTCTACGAATTATAGGAGGGAATGCTTGTTCCCGCCACTCGTGATACACTCCGAATGCACTTTCATTTATGAGGACGTAATGCTTCTTCCCGGGCCCTCCGGGAAATGCCCCCCCATGGCGCTATGAATTATTAGGAAAGAATGCTGCTTCCCGAGACCCTCGGGATATGTCCGCGAGTGTTCTAGGAATTATAAGGATGGAATGCTGCTTCCTGGGCTGCTCGAGACTCACCTACAAGTGCCCTATTAATTATCAAGACAGAATTTTGCTTCCCTGGTTTCTCGAAATATGTCTCCGAGTGCCCTACGTGTTATGAGAACAGAATGCTGCTTCAGGAACCTCGCGATATGACCCCAGTGCCCTACATTTTATGAGGACGCAATGCTGCTTCCCGGGCCCATGAGAATATGTTCTGGAATGTCATCCTTATTATGAGATCGGAATGTTGCTTCCCGTGCTTCTCAGGATGCACCCTCGAGTGCCATACCAATTATGAGTGCTGAATGCTGCTATACGGCCAAAACTGGATACTCCTGGAAGTGCCCTTGAAATTATGAGGACGGATTACTGCTTCCTGGGCTTCATGTGATACGTTCCCGAGTGACTTCCAAGGATTAAGGACAAAATGCTGCTTCCCGGGCTTCTTGGGATACGCCCTCGAGTACCCAACAAATTAGGAGGATGGAATGCTGCTCCCTGTGCTCCACGGGATACATCCCTGAGTGCCCTATGCATTAGGAGGATAAAAGTCTGCTTCCCAAGCCATTCCAAATACACGACCAAATGCCCTATGAAATATGAGATCACAATGCTGCTTCCCAGGCCCCTCGGGATTCCCAGATGAGGTCCCAACGAAATATGTGGATGAAATGCTGCTTCCCGGACCCCTCAGGATAAGCCCTTCTTGATTCTATGATATAGCAGGATAGAATACTGCTTCTTCGGCTGCACAGGCAACACCACCCATGAAACTACAAATGATGAGGACTGAATGCTCTTTCCGGGAATTGTCTGGATAAACACTCCATGGTTCATTGAACGATGAGGGAGGAATGATTTTTTCCGGGACCTCAGGAGAAGGCCCCCTTTACTCTACGAATTTTGAGGACACAATACTGCACTCCAGGGCACTCTGGATACTCTCCACATGGCCCTAGGATTTATGAGGTAGGAAGCCTGCTTCCCGGACACTGGGAATACGGCCCCATATTCAACTAATTATCCGGATGGAATGCTGCTTTCCGGCCCACTCGGCATACTCCGCTCATGAGCCTAGAATATTTGACGATGGAGTGCAGCTTCTCGGGCCACTAGGGAAATGCCCCAAAGATCCCTACGTATTAAGAGAGGCAAATGCTGCTCCCTGGTCCCCTCAGGATACTGCCTCGAGTGTTCCACTAATGATGAGGATGGAATGCTGCTTCCTGGGCCACTAGGGATACTCTTCCTATGGGCCTATGAATAATTAGGACAGAATGCTGCTCTTCGGGCCCATCTGTACAGGCCCTTGAGTGCCCTATGAATTATGAGGATGGAATGCTGCTTTCCCGGGCTCTGGGAATACACACCCGTGTGTCCTATGAATTATGAGGAAAGAATGCTGGTTCCCGGGCTCTTTGGGAAATGCCCCCCATGGCACTATGAATTATCAGGAAAGAATGCTGCTTCCTGAGACCCTAGGGATATGTCCACAAGTGTCCTAGGAATTATGAGGATGGAATGCTGCTTCTTGGTCTCCTCGAGACTCACCTACAAGTGCTCTATGGATTATCAGGACGGAATTTTGCTTCTCAGGCTTCTCGAAATATGTCCCCGAGTGCCCTACGTGTTATGAGAACAGAATGGTGCTTTCCAGGTCCGTGGGGAAATGCACTCCCTGGCTCTATGAATTATGAGAACAGAATGCTGATTCGCGGGGCCCTCCAAATATGTCCAAGAGTGCCCTATGAGTTATGAGTATGGAATTCAGCATCGAAACCCCTTGGAATATGCCCCCAAGTGTCCTACGACTTATGAGGACGCAATGCTGTTTCCCGGGCACATCAAGATATGTCCTCCAATGCCCTCCGGATTATTAGGATGGAATACTGATTCCCAGGCCTCTCTGAATAGGGCCCCGATGGCCCTATGCATTAGAAGGATAATAGGCTGCTTCCAGGGCCCCTTGGGATATGTCCAATGGAGCCCTACGTGTTATAGGAACAGAATTCTGCTTCAGGAACCTCGGGATATGACCCCCATTGCCCTACGTCTTATAAGGACGCAATACTGCTTCCCGGGCTCATGAGGATATGCTCTCGAATGCCATCCCAATTATGAGATCGGAAGGTTGCTTCCCGTGCTTCTCAGGATACACCCTCGATTGCCCTACCAATTATGAGCGCTGAACGCTATTATACGGGCCAAATTGGATACTCATGGAAATGCCCTTGGAATTATGACGACGGATTACTGCTTCCTGGGCTTTATGCGATACGTTCCCGAGTGACCTCCAAGCATTAAGGACAAAATGCTACTTCCTGGACCCCTGCAGATAAACCAACCCAGTGCACTACTAATTATGAGGTCACAAGGTTGCATCCTGGGACCATCGGGAAAGGCCTCCGAGTGCCCTACGAATTATGAGAACACAATGCTGTTTACCATCTTCTCGACGTCCATAAACTAGTGATCTACGAATTCAAAGAGGGAGTGCTGCTTCCCCGGTCCCTCTGGATACACCCCAAAGTGCCCTTCGAATTATGAGGATGGAAAGATGCTTTCCGGGACTCTCAGGACACTCCCCCTGTGGCCCTAAGTATTATTAGGATGGAACGCTGCTTCTCAGGCTTCTTGGGATACGCCCTCCATTGCCCTACAAATTATGAGGATGGAATGCTGCTTCCTGTGCTCCTCGGGATACATCTCTGAGTGCCCTATGCATTAGGAGGATAAAAGTCTGCTTCCTGGGCCTTTCCAAATACACGTCCAAATGCCCTATGAACTATGAGGTCAGAATGCTGCTCTCCGGGTCCTTCGGGACACGTCTCCGAGTGTTCTACGAGTTATGAGAACAACATGATGTTTCCTTGTCCTTCCGGGATACTCTTCCTTGTGCTCTTCGAATTACAGGAGGGAATGCTTGTTCCCCATCACTCGTGATACACTTCCAATACACTTTGAATTATGAGGACGTAATGCTGCTTCCTGGCCCCTTCCGGATTCCCAGACGAGTGCCAAATGTAATATGAGGACGGAATGCTGCTTCCCGGGCCTTTCAGGATAAGCCCTTCTTGACCCTATGATATAGTCGGATAGAAAACTGCTTCTTCGGCTGCACAGGCAACACCACCCATGAATCTACAAATGATGAGGATTGAATGCTGTTTCCCGGAATTGTCGGGATAAACACTCCTTGGTCCTTTGAATTATGAGGGTGGAATTATTCTTTCTGGGACCTTCAGGAGAAGGCCGCCTTTACGAATTTTGAGGACAGAATACTGCACTCCAGGCCCCACGGAATACTCTCCCCATGGCCCTATGATTTATGAGGAAGGAATACTGCTTCCTGGGCTTCTAAGAATATGTCCCGAAGTGCCCTAGCATTTACGAGGAAGGAAGCCTGCTTCCCGGACACTGGGAATACGGCCCCATATTCTACGAATTATCAGGATGGAATGCTGCTTCCCGGCCCACTCGGTATACTCCGCCCATGACCCTAGGATATTTGAGGATGGAATGCAGCTTTTCGGGCTGCTACAGAAATGCCCCAAAGATCCCTACGTATTAAGAGGGGAAAATGCTGCTCCCTGGTCCCCTCGGGATAGAGCCTCGAGTGTTCCACTAATGATGAGGATGGAATGCTGCTTCCAGGACCACTAGGGATACTCTCCCTATGGGCCTATGAATGATTAGGACAGAATGCTGCTTTTCGTGCCCGTCGGGACAGGCCCCTGAATGCCCTATGAATTATGAGGATGGAATGCTGCTTTCCCGGCTCTGGGAATACACACCCGTGTGTCCTATGAATTATGAGGACAGAATGCTGCTTCCTGGGCCCTTAGCGAAATGCCCCCCATGACGCTATGAATTATCAGGAAAAAATGCTGCTTCCCAAGACCCTCGGGATATGTTTGCGAGTGTCCTAGGAATTATGAGGATGGAATGCTGCTTCTTGGGCTCCTTGAGACTCACGTACAAGTGCCCTATGAATTAACAGGATGGAATTTTGCTTCCCAGGCTTCTCGAAATATGTCCCCGTGTGCCCTACCTGTTATGAGAACATAATGTTGCTTTCCAGGGCCCTGGGAAAATGCACTCCATGGCTATATGAATTATGAGAACAGAATGCTGATTCCCGGGGCCCTCCGAATATGTCCAAAGTGCCCTATGAGTTATGAGTATGGAATTCGGCATCGAAACCCCTTGGGATATGACTCCGAGTGCCCTACGAGTTGTGAGGATGCAATGCTGCTTCTCTGTTGCATCAAGATATGTCCTCCAATGCCCTTGCGATTATTAGAATGGAATGCTGATTCCCAGGCATCTCGGAATACGGCCCCGAAGACCCTATGCATTAGGAGGATAATAGGCTGCTTCTGAGGCCCCTTGGGATATGCCCCCGAGTGCCCTACGACTTATGAGGACGCAATGCTTCTTCCCGGGCACATCAAGATATGTCCTCCAATGCCCTCCCGATTATGGGGATGAACTGCTGATTATCAGGCCTCTTGGAATTGGGCCCCAATGGCCCTATGCATTCGGAGGAAAATAGGCTGCTTCCAGGGCCCCTTGGGATATGTCCAAGAGTGCCCTACGTGTTATGAGAACAGAATTCTGCTTCAGGAACCTTGGGATATGACCCCCAGTGCCTTGTGTCTTATGAGGATGCAATGCTGCTTCCCAGGCCCATATGGATATGTTTTCGAATGCCATCTCAATTATGAGATCCGAATGTTGCTTCCCGTGCTTCTCAGTATACACCCTCGAGTGCCCTACCAAATATGAGGGCTGAATGCTGCTATACTGGCCAAACTGGATACTAGTGAAAGTGACCTTGGAATTATGAGGACGGATTACTGCTTCCTGGGCTTCATGCGATACGTTCCCTAGTGACCTCCAAGGATTCAGGACGAAATGCTTCTTCCTCGGCCCCTCCAGATAACCCCCCCCAAGTGCCGTACGAATTATGAGGAAGCAATGCTGCTTCCCGGGCACATCAAAATATGTCTCCAATGCCTTCCCGATTATGAGGATGGAATGCTGATTCCCAGGCCACTCGGATAGTGCCCCGACGGCCCTATGCATTAGGCGGATAATAGGCTGCTTCCAGGGCCCTTTGGAATATGTCCAAGGGAGCCCTACGTGTTATAGGAACTGAATTCTGCTTCAGGAACCTCGAGATATTACCCCCATTGCCCTACGTCTTATAAGGATGCAATGCTGCTTCCCTGGTGCATCAGGATATGTCCTCCAAGCCCTTCCGATTATGAGGATGGAATGCTGATTCCCAGGATTCGTGGAATAGGGCGCCGACAGCCCTATGCATTAGGAGGATAATCGTCCGCTTCCGGGGCCCCTTGGGATAAGTCCAAGAGTGCCCTACGTGTTAGGAGAACAGAATTCTGCTTCAGCAACCTCTGGATATGCCCCCATGCCCTACGTCTTATGAGGACGCAATGCTGCTTCCCTGGACCATGAGGATATGTTCTCGAATGCCATCCCAATTATGAGATCGGAATGTTGCTTCCCGTGCTTCTTAGGATACACCCTCGAGTGCCCTACCAATTATGAGGGCTGAATGCTGCTATAAGCGCCAAACTGGATACTCCTGGAAGTGCCCTTGAAATTATGAGGACGGATTACTGCTTCCTGGGCTTCATGCGATACGTTCCCCAGTGACCTCCAAGGATTAAGGACAAAGTGCTGCTTCGCGGGCTCCTCCAGATAACCCCCCCAGTGCCCTACGAATTATGAGGTCACAGTGTTGCTTTCTGGGACCATCGGAAAGGCCTCCAAGTGCCCTACGAATTATGAGAACACAATGCTGTTTCCCATCCCCTCGACGTCTGTACACTAGTGATCTACGAATTCAAAGAGGGAGTGCTGCTTCCCCGGTCCCACAGGATACACCCCAAAGTGCCCTTCGAATTATGAGGATGGAATGATGCTTTCCGGAACTCTCAGGACACTACCCCCGTTTTATTAAGACGGAACGCTTCTTCTCGGGCTTCTTGGGATATGCCCTCCAGTGCCCTACACATTATGAGGATGGAATGCTGCTCCCTGTGCTCCTCGGGATACATCCCTGAGTGCACTAGGCATTAGGAGGATAAAAGTCTGCTTCCCGGGCCATTCCAAATACACCTTCAAATGCCCTATGAAATATGAGGTCAGAATGCTGCTCTCCGGGTCCTTCGGGACACATCTCCGAGTGCCCTACGAGTTATGAGAACAAAATGATATTTCCTCGTTCTTCCGAGATATGCTCCCTTGTGCTCTATGAATTATAGGAGGGAATGTTTGTTCCCGACCACTCGTGATACACTCCCAATGCACTTTGAATTATGAGGACATAATGCTGCTTCCCGGGCCCTTCGGGATTCCCAGACGAGTGCCCAACGCAATATGTGGACGGAATGCTGCTTCCCGGACCCCTCATGATAAGCCCTTCTTGAACCTATGATATAGCAGCATAGAATACTGCTTCTTCGGCTGCACAGGAAACACAACCCATGGATCTATAAATGATGAGGACTGAATGGTGTTTCCCGGAATTGTCGGGATAAACACTCCTTGGTCCTTTGAATTTTGAGGGTAGAATGATTCTTTCCCGGACCCTCAGGAGAAGGCTCCCTTTACTCTACGAAATTTGAAGATAGATTACTGCACTCCAGGCCACTCGGGATACTCTCCTCATGGCCCTATGATTTATGAGGAAGGAATACTGCTTCCTGGGCCTCTAGGAATATGCCCCGAAGTCCTCTAGCATTTATGAGGAAGGAAGCTTCCTTCCCAAACACAGGGAATACGGCTCCATATTCTACGAATTATCAGGTCGGAATGCTGCTTCCCCGCCCACTCGGCGTACTCTGCCCATGACCCTAGGATATTTGAGGATGGAATGCAGCATCTCGGGCCGCTAGGGAAATGCCCCCATGTTCCCTACATATTAAGTGGGGCAAATGCTGCTCCCTGGTCCCATCGGGATACAGCCTCGAGTGTTCCAATAATGATGAGGATGGAATGCTGCTTCCAGAGCCACTAGGGATACTCTCCCTATGGGTCTATGAATGATTAGGACAGAATGCTGTTTTTCCGGCTCGCCAGGACAGGCCCCTGTATGCCCTGTGAATTATGAGGATGGAATGCTGCTTTCCCGGCTTCTGGGAATACACACCCGTGTGTCCTATGAATTATGAGGACAGAATGCGCTTCCAGGGCCCTTAGGGAAATGCCCCACATGGCGCTATGAATTATCAGGAAAGAATGCTGCTTCCCGAGACCCTCGGGATATGTCCGCGAGTGTCCTAGGAATTATGAGGATGGAATGCTACTTCTTGGGCTCCTCGAGACTCACCTACAAGTGTCCTACGAATTATCAGGACGGAATTTTGCTTCCCAGGCTTCTCGAAAAATGTCCCCGAACGCTCTACCTGTTATGAGAACAGAATGCTGCTTTCCAGGGCTGTGGGGAAATGCACTCCATGGCTCTATGAATTATGAGAACAGAATGCTGATTTGCGGGCCCCTCTGGATATGTCCAAGAGTGCCCTATGAGTTATGAGTATGGAATTCGGCAACGAAACCCCTTGGGATATGCCCTCGAGTGCCCTACGAGTTATGAGGATGCAATGCTGCTTGCTTGGTGCATCAAGATATGTCCTCCAATGCCCTCCCTATTATGAGGATGGAATGGTGATTCGGAGGCCTGGTGGAATAAGGCCCCTACAGCCCTATGCATTAGGAGAATAATAGGCTGCTTCGGGGCCCTTTGGGATATGTCCAAGTGTGCCCTACGTGTTATGAGAATAGAATTCTGCTTCACAAACCTCGGGACATGCCCCACAGTGCCCTACGTCTTATGAGGACTCAATGCTACTTCCCGGGACCATGAGGATAAGTTCTAGAATGCCATTCCAATTATGAGATCGGAATGATGTTTCCCGTGCTTCTCAGGATACACCCTCGAGTGCCCTACCAATTATGAGGGCTGAATGCTGCTATACGGTCCAAACTGGATACTCCTGGAAGTCCCCTTGGAATTATGAGGACGGATTACTGCTTCGTGGGCTTCATGCGATACGTTCCCCAGTGACCTCCAAGGATTAAGGACAAAATGCTGCTTCCCGGGCCCCTCCAGATAACCCCCCCAGTGCCCTATGAATTATGAGGTCACAGTGTTGCTTTCTGGTACCATTGGGAAAGACCTCCTTGTGCCCTATGAATTATGAGAACACAATGCTGTTTATCATCTTCTCGACATCCATACACTAGTGATCTACGAATTCAAAGAGGGAGTGCTCCTTCCCCGGTCCCGCAGGATACACCCCAAAATGTCCCTCGAATTATGAGGATGGAATGATGCTTTCCGGAACTCTCAGGACACTACCCCTCTGGCCCTAAGTTTTATTAAGATGGAACGCTACTTCTCGGGCTTCTTGGGATACGCCCTTGAGTGCCCTACAAATTATGAGGATGGAATGCTGCTCCCTGTGCTCCTCGGGATACATCACTGAGTGCCCTATGCATTTGGAGGATAAAAGTCTGCTTCCCGGGCCATTCGAAATACACCTCCAAATGCCCTATGAACTATGAGGTCAGAATGCTGCTCTCCGGGTCCTTAGGGACACATCTCCGAGTGCCCTACGAGTTTTGAGAACAAAATGATATTTAGTCGTCCTTCCGGGATACTCTCCTTGTGCTCTATGAATTATAGGAGGGAATGCTTGTTCCCCACGACTCGTGATACACTTCCAATGCACTTTGAATTATGAGGACATAATGCTGCATCCCAGGCTCTTCGGGATTCCCAGATGAGTGCCCAACTCAATATGTGGACGGAATGCTGCTTCCCAGACCCCTCATGATAAGCCCTTCTTGACCGTATGATATAGCAGGATAGAATACTGCTTTTTTGGCTGCACAGACAACACAACCCATGAATCTACAAATGATGAGGACTGAATGCTGTTTCCTGGAATTGTCAGGATAAACACTCCTTGGTCCTTTGAAATTTGAGGGTGGAATGATTCTTTCCATGATCCTCAGGAGAAGGCTCCCTTTACTCAACGAATTTTGAGGTCAGAATACTGCACTCCGGGCCACTCGGGATACTCTCCACATGGCCCTATGATTTACGAGGAAGGAATACTGCTTCCTGGGCTTCTAGGAATATGCCTCGAAGTGCCCTAGCATTTATGAGGAAGGAAGCCTCCTTCCCAAACACTGGGAATATGGCCCCATATTCTACGAATTATCAGGATGGAATGCTGCTTCCC
>SJYC01060479.1:0-10616 GCA_006408675.1 Madoqua kirkii | reverse complement strand
ATTTCTGAAACGTGTATGTTAGAACCAAGAATAGCCAGGGAAGAAGCTGATAGGATTTTCCCTATGGATGATAAAACATTATAAATCTATCATAATCCAGACAGAGAGACAGTAGCACTGAGAGATATTAATAGGCAAATGGAGTGGCATAAAGAACTCAGGCACTGATATTCACACATACAGAAACTTGATACATAACATTGGAGGTATTACAAGTCAGCGTGGCAATTTAATACCTGATGCTAGGATATTTGATTATCATATAGGGAAAAATAGATTCCCTTCCTTGCCCTAGGCACAGAAATAAATTCCAAGTGTATTAAAGGCGTAAATTTTTAAAAAGTAAAACACTAACATTTTCAAAAGAAAATATGTAAAAATATATTATGACTTTGGGGTCAAGGAATGTTTTAAAATAATATTCCAAAAACTCAAACCATACAGGGATAGAAATACATTAAAATAAAAAACTTCTATGCACTGAAAAGCACTCTAAGTAAAGTAAAAAAAGACAAGCCATATCTTAAGTTTGGAGAGGAATATTCAGTATCCAAAAACTGAGTTATCTACAGGAATTTATAAAAAAGAAAAACCAAGGTCCATTAAGCAGTCAAAAACTATTCAGTTAGTTATCAGGGAATAAGAACTGAACCAATGAGATGTATTTTTTTTACACATTTCACACTGGCAAGAATGTAGCAAAAAGGGCATTGCTATCTGTTGCTGGAAGGAGGGTAAACTGGTCCGAACACTGTACCCATTGTTTATTTGGGGCAGAATTTTCACAATATGAAAATTGAAAACACGTATACTCTGTGATCTTCCAGTTCACAGAAATCTGTCATTTACTGATAGGAGAAATTTATATCCTTACACAAGACGAAACCCAGAGAATGTTTATGGCAGCATTATCAGCAAATGCACAAAATAGAAAGCAATTTGAATGTCCATCAGTAATGAAGTATTCTCATACAGTGTAGTATCATAAAGCAATCAAACTGAGTCAAAGGCATATAAAAACACAACACATAAGGCTGAGTATGAATATATTGCTAAATGATATGTAAAGTTCAAGAATACAAAAAACAATATATGGCTTATGAATAAAATTGTGGGAAAATCATATAAACTTTGAAAGAATAATAAACACTAAATTTATGATAATGATTATGTCTGGGGAGGGAAGGGGAGACAGCAGAATTGGGGAGCACAGAGACCTTCAGTTATATCTGCAATACTTCTTCAAAACATTTTAGAACACGTGTGGCAAAATGTTGACATCTGATAAAGCTGGGTTGTGGAATACGTGGGTGTTCTTTGTTCTTCTCTACAGTAAGGAGTGTATTTTAAGTATTTCACTTTTTAAAATGAGAGAAGCTTAAGATTATATGTCTATTTAGTGCAAGATTGGGATTTGAATTCAGATAGTCTAAGTGCTTCATAGTCTTGCTACCCTATATGGCCCCTCTGAAATTAGTATTAAATGACATAATATGTATGAATGCACATATATACTATAGACATGTAGACCTGTATAGACATAAACATATATATGTATGTATATACATGTATATATACATGGCATATGTAGTACTTAGCACATTGTATGACACAGCAAAACCATTCAGCAAATGGCAGCTATTATCACTATATTAGTATATTTTTTGTCTCTTGCAGTTATATGTTTATGTATATGAAACTTGTACATATTTGTCTTAGACCGTATCTTACATATTATCTTAATACCCAAACTCTCTTAAGAATCATGACAGTGACTTCAGAACAACGATGGATTTTAATCCTAAGCATGGCTTGCCAGATTCTAGATGCCTTCAGGATGAGTTATCGAAATTGTAAAGGGTAAAACAAGGATTCATTTATTATTCATCAGCACTTGTTGAGTACCTATTGTGTCCCTCAATCTGAGGATTCCGTAATGAAGAAAAGGAAACAGCGTCCCTGCCCCAGTGGGGTAGCGCTGTTCAATGGAAATATAAAGCAAGCCATATATGTGATTACAATTTTATTAATAGCCACAATTACAACTTTCAAAGAAACAGATAAAGACAATTCTAATAATATATTTTACTTAATACATCTGAAATTTTGTCATTTCAACATGTACTCCATATACAAATATATTAATCATATAATTTACATTCATTTTTTGTACCAAGCTTTGTAATCCAGAGTGTATAATACCTTTGTAGCACCCCTCAGTTCATACCAGCCACATGTCAAGTATTCAGTAACACCATGTGGCAAGTGCCTGCTGTTTCTAGAGGGTAGTGAGTTTCTAGAGGGTGTAGTACAATGAAGAGTAATTCAAAAAACATGCAAGTGGTAAAATCAAGGGGAACAAACACTGAGCTTTTAAATAACTGGGTAACAATAGTGGGGTGGACATACTTTAGGTTTAGTAAATTAATTTCGAGGAAGTATCTTTTGAGCTGAGACTTGAAGGATGAGAAGGAGCCAGCCACAAAACAAGAAAAGGAAAGTAAGCTTTACTGAAATTCCACTAAATTTTATAATACGACAGGCAACAGTGTTCTTAAAGAATCACTCGGAAAGAGGTGAAAGAGGACCTCTAATATTAACAAATTAATAATAGAAACACAGGCATCATTAAAATAAACTAATATTTTGGTTCTTAAACCATATCAGTTAAGCATCAGACTCTCCTCTGAATAAATATTCTCCTCTGGATATAAATGAAGCTTTACATAATATGACATAAATGCCTCCAACAAGCTTAGACAGGAGAGGGCACTGGCACCCCACTCCAGTACTCTTCCCTGGAAAATCCCATGGATGGAGGAGCCTGGTAGGCTTCAGTCCATGGGGTCGCTAAGAGTCAGACATGACTCAGCGCCTTCACTTTCACTTTCATGCACGGGAGGAGGAAATGGCAACCCACTGCAGTGTTCTTGCCTGGAGAATCCCAGGGACGGGGGAGCCTGGTGGGCTGCTGTCTATGGGGTCACACAGAGTTGGCACTACTGAAGCAACTTAGCAGCAGCGGCAGCTTAGACAACTCACCTTTGGACCTTGAACTCCGAGTCCCACTGGTCCTCTAGGGCCTGTAGGGCCCATCTGGCCAACTTCTCCCTAGTGAGGAAAGAGTATTTGAAGAGTATTTGACTCTAGCACCAAAATAAAAATAACATCTACCTACCTTTGATCTCCTATGAGCAAAACATATCAACAAAATAAGAAAAAATTGAGTTTCATACGCTCCATTCACATATGTGTGTATATGTATTTATCTATTCAAATATAGACATATTTCAGGCAAATATATGTATATATGGTCTGATTTAAAAGACAGGCTGTGTGTAATACTGAGAATTGACTTTGAGTCCCCAAGAAAGGCAGGTGGAAAAGATCAGCAGTTACAATCCACAGCAACTATAACTGACACATGAGACACCAAGATTACAGCTGATCCAAAGCAGTATCGTAACCAGAGAGAACAACCTGAGCTTTCACCATTGAGCTCAAATCAGAAATTTCAAGGACAGTAACTGTATTCTATTGGGCTACTTTTCACAGGGTACTCTCAAAGGAATCTATTGAAAGGCAGGTACTCTCAGAGAAGTGAGGTGAAAATCGCTCAGTCGTGTCTGACTCTTTGCGACCCCATGGACTACACAGTCCATGGATTCTCCAAGCCAGAATACTGGAGTGGGTAGCCTTTCCCTTCTCCAGGGGATCTTCCCAACCCAGGGATGAACTCAAGTCTCCCACATTGCAGGCAGATTCTTTATCAGCTGAGCCACAAGGGAAGCCACACGGGAAACACTCAGAGAAGTGTTTATTTAATAATGCTTAGTGATTCTTTGAAGCAACATTAAGGACAGCTGGTTAAACAGGGTCGTGCTTCTCCCCAAGGGAAAAATAAGGATAAATAATTTATCTTCTAAATTAGAACATAAATTGCCTCCAAGTTCATAGAAAACTTTTATTGGATAGGTTATTTCCGACTCTGGATCTTTAAATATTTTGGTTGTTGGACCTACTGTGGTCCAACTAGCCAACCCACAGTAACCTCTACTGATATTACTGCTTGAGTTGCTCGAATAGGGTCTCACAAGTAAAAGTAATAAAAAACAATAAATTAAGATGTGTAAGTATAATCTGCCTCCTTGGTAGCCACCGGTTCCACGATATGAAAGAGTCCCCATAAAATGAAGTCCCTCTGCTGAGTTTGTGATTAACCTCTCTGTCCAAAATTTTATTATTCCCTTTCTTGTCTGCCCTGTTCCCATTAGGATTAAGAAGTATTTAAGAAAAGGGGGGATTGAAACTGAGCAGGACCCTGTGGACCCCTCCTGGATTCAAAAGCTCTTCCATTTCCCTTCTTCTTGTTTGTGGATAAAGACTTGAGTCTCCTGGGCCAGAGTTCCAAAGAACAGGCACAGGCAGTTACTAATTAGGGAAGTGAAGGAATGCAGAAACAACGGAAAACCAGTTAAACAAGAAAAGTAGGGACAAAAGTTCAGTGATAAAGCAGTTCCTTCTCTTTAGGAACTTTAGGTCTTAGGGACCTACATAACAAGCTGATGGATGATATCTCTGAGTTGGTCTTTAAGAACTAAGATCCGCCTCCACCACCTGCCTCTTGTTTGTAGAAGCTTAGCATCTCTGACTCCATATTGTACCTATCTGTTCTGCTGCCTTAATCGCTGAGTCATGAGCTCTGCTCAGGTCTGCATGTAGACTTGTTAATTACTAAAGGGGTTCTGCTTGCAGGTTACAGGTTATGCAAACTTACCTCACATGAGGAGATAAGAAAGTATGAACAAAAATAACAATTGTCTTGTCAAGATTTATAGGAACATCAGGACCAGATGCAGGTCAACTGACCAAGAAGAAAATGTTATCACAGCCCTCCTTGGACCCTCACTGTGGTCATCCCTCTCTTCTTGATCTTAACCCCTTTCAGCTTCCTCCTTCCCTAGCAATAAAGAAGCTTGAATTCTATCCCAAATTAGGATGCTTCTTTAGAACATTAGTGCACCATCTTCTCAGTTTGTTGGCTTTCTGAAAAAAGTTGTTTTTCCTCTCCCCAACACTGTGCCTCTCGACTCACTGGCCCTTCGTGCAGCAAGTGGTCTGAGCTTGGACTCTGCTATAGTTTAACCAACCTTGGTTGGAAAATAGGAAAGAAATTCCAAATTTTTCCAAAAGTAAAACCTGAATTTGGCACATGCCGCCAAGGAAGTGCTTTGAAACATTTACGGTGTATTTGGTATTAAAAGTTATCTAGAGATGATTTTTAAAATACAGGGAGATAGGACTAAATTAAGGAACTGGAGCATCCTAAGATTTTGGTATGGGAAAGGGAGTGGGAATCCTAGAATCAACCTTCCAGCGGGTGCCAAGGGACAAATGTGAAAGTTGCTAAGAGCATAAAGAATGCATATTACATTTTCTAAACCATTAGGAAAATCAGTAGCATTTTGCATTAAATAGAGATCTCTGATTTTGAAGTTCATCCCCTCTGCTGCCTTCCAAATGTGCTGGCCACTGACCAGAAAACAACAGTTAGAAAATAGATTAAACTCTTCTCTCATTTAGAAAGTTACCTTGGGACCAGGTGAGCCTTGTCCTGGGGGCCCTTGTGGACCAGGTGGGCCAATGGGACCTTGGATTCCCTTCAAAATAAAATTTGAAGAATAATATTAGCGAAATTAAGGAATTTAAACAAGAGAAGTTTAAATCCTCTAAAGTAAAAGTTCAGTTCACAGCCCATAGTTGATTACTTGTACTCAGTTAATACTTATTGAATGGGTGGAACCATAATATGCAATTCTACCATTTTTCCATAGTAAGAGTAATTTTAACAGGCCTGCATTTCTGCGTAGAGTAAAATCCGCCTTTCCTAATCCCTGTTGCAGCGGGTGTTGCTTGGATTCTGTCCAATGGGATGTGAATGAGGGGATTTGTGCTTCACGCTAAAGGAAGGATATATCGCTCCATCCCTGTTCCCCTCCCTTTGCTGAAGTAAAGACACGGAGCCTGCCTATCTTGGATCAGGTGGATGGGGAAAGCACTTTTGGAATGTCAGACTAACAAGAATGAAGAAGCCAGAACCTCTGAAGACCCTAATGAACAGAGGCAACACACCAGCTTAGAGTTTTAAACAGGAGAAATACAGTTTCATCTTATTAACCTATTTCACCTCTCAGTCATATACAGGCAAACCTGTATGCTAGCTATACCAAAGGGTATCTATCAGGATGTGAAATTGAAAATTTGACCTAGGCTCTAAGAAACAAGAGCCTGCAAACACCAAACTGAAGAATGTTCTAATACTTGCCTCTCATTCACACTGCGGGTATAAAAAAGGAGAAGATATGGGATTTAATAAGGTCTTCTCCAGAGAAAACAGTCTCCTAAAGTGTTTTCTTTGAAGAAAATGGGGAGAAGTTTGCCACATTATAGAAAGGGAACATCAGTGAAACCACTGGAGGACCTTTATTTTTGTTTTTGGGAATGCAATGGACCCGTGACTGACTGATTCTGAAGAGAGCTAAACTATGCTTTGATAGCCAGGAGAGGGCGGGGGCGGGGTGAGCCTGGGCCTCCAGAGTTTCTCAGTGCAAAGGCCATGCGAGGTGTTTCTTTCTGTGGACCAGATGCACTCTAGATTCCTGGAGTTGGCCTGGAACTGCTTTGATTTCTGTCCAAGAGGACCTGGAAGAATAATGGAACTCCAGCTGAGAGAGTCCATATCGATAAATACATTCCCAGAAAAGCAGAGGCTGGTGGGGAGACACAGCTGGAGGAAGAGAGTCCTTTGTCAGTGTCCCAGGAGGGGCAGTGCAGGAACCCCACCAGGAAGAATGTCAGCATCAAACATCTGTCAAGACAGAAGACCCAAAGCCGTCTGACAATAGACCAGCCAGGAAAGAACCTCCATGCCCTTCCTGCCTGCTCTAGTCCTCCCATCCTCCCATCCTTGATCCAGCCAGGGAGGGATCAGAAGTACATTCTACCCCATGGACCATAAGCTCATACAAAATGAGTGAAGATTACAAGGAAAATTCATAACATTGACTAAATAGTTTGTATTTAATTGTATTACACAATTAAAACTGACTTGAAATTTAGAGGTAATCCTATGTATGTTTAGTCACTCAGTCGTGTCTGACTCTTTTGGAACCCCAATGACTGTAGCCCACCAGTCTCCTCTATCCATGGGATTTTCCAGGCAAGAATACTGGAGTGGTTAGTCATTTCCTTCTTCAAGGAATCTTCCCGACCCAGGGGTCGAACCCACAGCTCCTGCCACATCTCCTTCACTGGAGGCAGATTCTTTTACCCCTGAGCCACCATGGAAGCCCCTAGAAGTGATCCTGTAACTTACTATTACCTAAAAGTGATAGGAAAGTCTGTAGCTTGATGGTAATTTTTTTCTGTGGTAGGAAAAAGAAAAAACTTTCCCTGCTGATAAAAAGTTTAAAGGGATGATGAAAGAAAAACTAAGACTTTGTTTTATTTATCCCCCACAGGTTATGATTATGCAAATAATGGTTGCAAATACATGATAATTTTATTACAAATGTGATCCTATTTTCTCCAGCTAGATGATACATCTGCTTGTTCATTTTTTAAGTACAGATACCATTCCCTTTTTCTCAGGTTGATGAAGATGAAGCATTTTGAACAATTTAAGGAAGCTAAGGTTCAGTATTTATATTGAACCATTATAAGAAGGGACTCCTTCCTGACTTTTACAACAGGCTACAAGTACCACGTGAGGATCCAAAAAATTAAAAAGATACGCACATATAGGCGTGTACACATGTATATGGGGTTACTTATATTTCACTTTATTTTATAAGGTATTTGAAGTAGTCAAGCCTCCAGATATTTAATCAATATCTGCAGAGGCCACTTGAGAGAGATTGTAAACATGTTGCTGGAAACAGAAGTTCCCCCAGAAACAGATGAGTGGGAAGATTAATGTCTATAAGAAAAATGAGAAGATTTAACAATAACAGTAATTCAACGGGTAAGCATGTTATAGTAAGGATAATAAAAATGGGTAACCGCCTGTGCAGAGGTTAAATTTAAATAGAATATAAGTCCTTTGCCTTAAAAGGGTAAACAAGTTTTTTTCTTGTTCAGTTTACAAATGACATATTGCATTCAATTTCCTATCCAATAGAAGTCAGCTCCATATGGTCACATACACCTTGAAAGGTCGTTACTCTTAAAAAAGGAGGGTGAGAAAGCAAAAGAAGTCCAAGAGGCGTGTTGGTTTTTTTTTTCTTTTTTTTTCTTTTCAAGCTGTAGAACAACTTCCACTGAGAAGCAGCATCTGAAAAGGCTTGGCTTTCTTTGAACCTCATTTTCAGCCCCACAATGGTGACTCAGCGCCAGGAACAGCACCAAACCCAGGATGTGACAGCACTGTCGCCTCCCAGGTCAGGAGCCAGCTGAAACTACTTTGCTGAAGCTAGCAAAGAAAACTGCAAAGCTTGAGAAGGCCTGGTGGCACAGTCAAACCATGATCCTTGTGTAGTCCCAAAGCGACAGCTCTTAATGATCATCTAAATATTTATATACAGATTTATCTTGGCTTCTCCTGCACCTTAATCCTCCTG
Source organism: Madoqua kirkii (assembly GCA_006408675.1). Lineage (NCBI taxonomy): Eukaryota > Metazoa > Chordata > Mammalia > Artiodactyla > Bovidae > Madoqua > Madoqua kirkii. Next base: position 1,998 of record SJYC01060479.1, on the reverse strand, counting down.
ATGTATTATACTAGGACCGGTACCAAGGGGAAGGAAATAGAAAAAGGAGTAATATCCAACTTGGCTGTTGCTTGAATTAACAACAAAAAATAGTGATTAATTAGAATATAATTAAAAATAAACTCAAGAGTTTATGTCAACAAGGAGATTCTCCATTATCTCTTTGTTTAATCCTTCTCTCCCTATTCTAGATAAGTGTTAGTTGTTCAGTCGTGTCCAACTCGGTGACCCCATGGACTATGTGGCCCACCAGGTTCCTCTATCCATGAAATTCTCCAGGCAAGTATACTGGAGTGGGTAGCCATTCTGTTCTCCAGATCTTCCCAATCCAGGGATAAAATCTGGGTCTCCCACATTGCAGGCACATTCTTTACCGTTTGAGCCTCCCATCCTAGATAAAGGAAGTACTATTTGTTCACTAGGCAATGGAAGAATTCAAACCATAATCATAAATTTTAAACTTTTTGCCACTTTCTACACAAGAGGACATTCAAAATCAATTTGGATTTGTTGGTCACTTTGATTAAATGAGATTGTATAGGTAGACAGCAAAGTTGTATTCATATTATTTCAGTTAAACAAAATTGCCTCGCTTTTTGAAAAGTTATGATCAGAAGAATTTGGAAGAAGTTCGAAGGCAATGGCACCCCACTCCAGTACTCTTGCCTGGAAAATCCCATGGGCAGACGGAGGAGCCTGGTTCGGACACGACTGAGCAACTTCACTTTCACTTTTCACTTTCATGCATTGGAGAAGGAAATGGCAACCCACTCGAGTGTTCTTGCCTGGAGAATCCCAGGGACGGTGGAGCCTGGTAGGCTGCCATCTATGGGGCCGCACAGAGTTGGACACGAGTGAAGTGACTTAGCAGCAGCGTCAGCAGCACCCAGCCATAAACGTAGAGAGCTTTACAGATCGTTCCTTTCTTCTGACCAAGAGGGACCAAGAGTCATTTGTAAACCTACTCTGTAGTTTGCTTCTGTTCAGGAACGGTGCCCCTTCAGTAAAGTGAGTGCCTCTAATGCTGGTCCTTGTTTAGGTTTTTTGGTTTTTGGTTTTTTTCCTAGATTGCTATGTGACTAGAAAATGGGAAACACTACTTACTGGTAGCAGAACAGAATGGGATTTCATCAGTCATAAAGATTCAAGGGGAAAAACAGACACAACACACCAGGTAAATAAAATATTTAGTTTCCCTTGGGAAACTGAAAACTCCAAAACACTTATCCTGTAAATTAGGCTTTAATGTTAACAGTCACAGCACCAAGAAACACACGATTTATTTTTTAACTCTTTGTAAGTTCTCAAAACTAGAATCTTGTGGAACCATCTTATCCCTTCCTACATACCCGTTTGGATATACCATTGCAATTCCACTATCAAATGTACTCATAGCTGTTTGCTGGACTGGCCTTCAGTGAATACCAGGTTTAGGCCAGAATGTTCTGTATGAAAGGGAAAGAGAGAAAGCATCAATTACCTGTTCCCCTTGACTCCCAATTCCAGGGATGCCCATCAGTCCTTGGGGTCCCACAGGTCCCATATCCCCCTGTGTAGAAATAAGTCAGAAATATAACAATACAGCTAACCTCATTCTTTCACACTTTGCTAATCTTGCAATATGATGGATTAAAGTCTTTTAAACTGTAAAGAATTTCAACATGGAAAGTTACAAAACACCATTGCTTTTAAATAGTGTGTGGTTCAAATTTCCCAAAATAGCAAATAATGTTTTCACTGTTTGGTCAAAAATGGTATATGTTTGCACCAGCTTATATTCATCAATCATTTTTCCATAGAGAAACCAAAAATTCAAAAATTGTTTTTTAATGACACAAATACTTCTTGTTAGGCTCATAGAAATATTTAAAAGCATAAAATTCATAGGATGCAAGAAGATCAGTATTTGAGAAAGGAATTAAAGAATAATGTTTTTTAAATTTCTAAATACCTTTTTCCTCCAAATGTTATTGAAAATGCATTTTAAAACTTAAGAAA
>SJYC01060477.1:0-17212 GCA_006408675.1 Madoqua kirkii | reverse complement strand
AGGATAGAAGAGCCTGGTGGGCTGCAGTCCATGGGGTCGCAAAGAATCATACAGGACTGAGTGTCTAATCACACAAGAAACACAAAGGATTGTTGCTCAGCAACTCTTAATTAATAGATGTTTATTGAATATATATTATGGGAACATATTGAGTACTTTATAGATTCTAAGGAAGAATAGTATGTCTTTGGCTGCAAGGTGTTTCTTACCAACTCGAAGTGATAAAAGTTGCCCATGGAACAGTAAGTGAACAAGACTGTTTTAAATAAGATATTAAGCTATGCAGTAGAAGTTCAAGAATAGAATGGTACATAATGAACTGATTGGCCATAGAAATATTTTCATTAGACATGAGATTAGTGTTCAGAGATGTGCCTAAATAGTTAATATAGTTAGTAATTAATATAGTTTAGGATAGCTGTTGGTGGAATTCTGGCTAGGTTTACACACACACATATAAAAACCTATTTTATGTTGTGTTTGAACACTCCACCATTGAGTGAGCAGTCATTCTTTTTGCTACCTTAAAACAAGTCACATATTGTAGAAAGAGAGGAGTTTTTAGAATCAGATGTACCTGATTTCAGATCCTAGCTGTGCTGCTTCTTAGCTGTATAACTTAACCTACACCTCTGTTTTCTCATTGGAAGAATTAGGATAATTGTTACTGATTCACAGATTTGTTGGGATTAAATTATTTTGAAACACATAAACATTGTTTCTCCAGTTTTCTCGCTAAATTCAGTCCTCCTGGAAACATGCAAACATTGGTAGAAAACGTGAGTTTGAGGTTTTAGGCACTTGTCCTTGTCCAAACCATCGAATCAGTGATCTCCTACCCTCTACTGTACATTCTGAACTTCAAATAGCAAAATAACTCAGGAAATTTACATAGAGAAAGGGAAAGATTTTTCAGAGACCACATTTTAATCTCAAACTTAAAAGGATAATCTTTCCATCAGCTAATAATGTAATATAAAATGATTTTAATATTAAGCCAAACAAAGCATAATTTGAAAGACAAACCTGCTGCCCTTGGCACCTTGTAAAATAATATATCTTGCTGGATCCAGCTGAAGTCCCACCTCCAAGAAGCGATCACTCCTGCCTACAATAATCTTCAACTTAAAAATTAAACTTCTCTTGGTTATTTAAATTGCATTGAGCTTCCTCTCATTTGGCACCTAAGCATTGTTATAAACCAGTCTGTTTTATGATTGTATTGAGCCTTGGTAGTTAGAGTGTTACCTCTTAGACATCACAGACCTTTTCTTATTGTTTATTTTCTTCACAGTATGTCTGTATGTAATAGGTACTGAACTGATACCTTTTACTGAAGGAAAATGATAACAGTTGTCAGGAAACAAGGGCATAGTCTCTTCTCTATTCTAGCCTGTGGAAGAAATTCTGGCCTGTTCATTTAGTAGATATCAAAGCCATTACCTAAACAAGTAGTTGTTGGCTCTGAGGATATGACTCCAGCTGGCTAAACACCTCACTGATAAGGTAGTACCAAAATGATGGGATTATAGTGAAAACACAAAGGCAGTAGGCTGTATCAGTAGTTGCACATGCAAACTATTGATGAGTAAGTTCCATCTGCTGCTGCTGCTGCTAAGTCGCTGCAGTCGTGTCTGACTCTGGCGACCCCCTAGATGGCAGCCCACCAGGCTCCCCCTTCCAATCTATTTAGAAATGTTACACTATACCATATTGCTAAAGGACAGGTAAAGAAGTGTGTGTTAAAAATATCATTTTTAAAATTTTACATTGTCACCTAGTTGAACATCATGAGTAATTGACTCAGCAGAGTGTTTGCCTGCTAGTCTATAACATCCTCTCTTTTAAAAGCGGCAACAGTGGACCAGGTGCTTTGTTGGAAATAACCTCACATTTATTAAGTAAGGATGACTCAAGAGAGTAAGCATTGGGTATGTCTGAATTTCTTCCTCTGACTACAGTCTAGAGTGGGGTTTGATGTCTTAAGCCAGTTTGGCTGTTTTCCTGAATCTTTTCTGTCCTGTTATCTCTCTCTTTTCTTAAATGGGAAAATAAGACCGTGCTTAGAGTCCGTGAGTGCTGTAACTGATTCATTTGTGCCTGTCTAGATGATGACTGTGTCTTCTCCTTGAGGCATATAGTGAGTGAGTTTGGGGTATTAAATCAGTAAAAATTAGAAGTCAGGCTTGTAACTTCTCACATCTTTCTTTGGGTCCTCCCATTGATTATCTCTGTGTTCACTAAAGGTCAGATACACTTTAGGGACCTTGAAACCTACCACCGTCAAGTGAGCAGAATTGACACACAGAGTAACTTGACCATTTCCAAAAATGAGATTGAATGGCTGGAAATTTTGGGAACAGGGTACTTAAGAGTATAATCTTAGCACAATAGGTAGTAAGATGTTTTAGATTTAAGTGATACTATGTAATTCACATTCTGTTGTTGATGGTATGAGTACCAGTCAATATGTAGCAAAGTCAAATGGCTGGAATTTGAGTGATTACTGGTACAGTTTGTTATAATATGCCCTTTCTCAAGTGTCTATAACTTCTGTGGTATTTGAATTACATTAATTTTAGCTTGATGTCAAGTAAGTGTTGCAGTGATAAGAATTTATAGTGCTAGTTTTATATTATTGTCTAATCATCTTATTGAGCATCTCTCTCTCTGATTTTGTTTTATGGGGGAATTCCATTTTATACTACATCCAGATAAAATGAGGTTAAACCATGTTTGACCACAAGATTAGCTCTTCCCCTCATCCCTTTATTCAAATATAAGATTGGTGCAGTTCATCTCCAGGGCTTCCAGTTTTCCCTGTCTCTTCCCATTAACCCCTATTGAGTCCTGTTCTTTCAAAATTCTCCATCAAATTTGCATCTAAGAAAAAGATAGACCATCAATACATTAATCTTTATGACCCTCCTGAGCTTTGGAAATTATATTCATATTTCAAATCATGGCACTAAAGCAATTACCCTCTTTTAAGAGCATTTCAGACTTCAAGTCACACAGGTATGGAGTACTTGAAAAGAAATTTGAAGACCAGCTAGCATCCCTGATCAGAGATCCTCAAAAGGATGTTGGTTCTTCTTCTCACCACATGACTCACCAGCCACTTCTGATATAATTACTGGCTTTGGTTCTGATTTGAATAGAAGACTTTTTAGGAACATGTTTAAGTTGTCATAGGCCACTTAAGCTGTAGACATGTACATCAGAATTCTGAATTCTATAGATCTTTCTTACCCTTTATAGCATTGCAGTTCAACATTTTGGTCTGGTTCTAGTATATGTCTTCCATGTTGCAAAATTCAGCAAAGGAGAAAGAGGAAAAGACGTTCTCTGAATCTGTATCAATAGAATGAGATGGGCAATAATTTTTAGGCTAATTTTAGACTTTCCTATTTTCATTTCTTTCTATCCACCTTCTTCACTCTCATTTGGGGTGAAGAGTGGGAGTAAGAAATACAGGAAGTTGTATGTGTTGTATACTTCTCAGCAGCCTAAAACAAATGTATAAAGATTTAACTGAATGAGATCTGAGGTGAGTATTCTTCTTAGAAATTGTGATATTGAAAAGAAAGCTCTGCAAGATGATTCTGATACGTTTTATTTTTGAATCCTGTTATTTTATAAGTGAATGGAGATGAAGTGTGGAGTTGAAATGTCTCCTGTTAAATTGAATCTCTTTTTGCTTAATAAAATAATAACCCTGGTTATTCCTGGGATTCCCTGGTCCTTATTATTTATAAGTTTGTATCTAAGGAAGGCTGTGGCTATACAATAAAAGCTATTGTGCTCAGAAAGCTTTGATTGCAGAAGTACTTTTGTGAATAATGGTACTTCAGTTGAAATGTAATCTCTTGGGATCTCATATCCAGTATATAATTTAAATCATAATAGTGCTTTCATTCTGATTATAGAGAAATAAGAAACAAAGAAATATATTGTCGTTTGACAAAGACACATCAGATATTTTGGAAGCATTTCAAAATCATCAGAGCCTTCCTGATTGGTATGTACTAGTAGATATTCTTCAGAATGATTGATTCTCTCTAGAAGGAATCAAGTTCATATGATATACTTACTGGTAGTCTTTGTAGATGGGAGGAGGGGGTTGAAATAATATTTTAAGAGAAATAATGGGATGGGAGTGATAGGGGTGGCACTTTTTTGTCTTTGTTGCCCTGCTTATTCCCAACAATTTAAAATTAGTGATGGGTCTTAAGTCTTACATTTCTTTATGTTATTAAATGACTGTAATGTTTTAAAGTCAAATTTTAGTCTATAAAGCTCAGCTTCTGGCTAGCTATATCTGAAAGCGGTGCAAAAAGAGAATTTCCCTTTAATGTCATATATAGACTGCAAACTGTAATCATTGGTATTTAATATTTTGACTTCCTTTGCTTTATTATTCTCTTCACCATATCATCTGTATGCCTAGTCTAGGAGAAAAGGTATCAGAAATTTTTTATGCTAATCCTTAGATGGATTCTCTTTAGAGGATGTCTTTCTATTTAAAACAATGCTAAAAACTATACCTTTTCTTTCTCTCTCTCTTTGTTTGAAGTTTCTGCCTAATTATATTGCCTATTAAGATAGGAGGAAAATTACTTTTGTTTTTATCAGGAAGCTTTTCAGCCAATTTGCTTTCCTATGGTTATTGAAGTGCCATGAATCACCAAGTACGACTAATCTGAATAATTACTGTTTGAGTGCAGATGATCTCTGCACATTTATGTAAGAATATGAGATTATATTAATTTATTTAAAAATTTCCCCTCTGAACATGTTCTCTTCTATGTGAGAATTTTTTTTATACCGAAAAGCGACAATCATTTTTAAATGACTTTATCCAGAAGAGATTGCTACCTCAGTTCCCTTTATCAAAAGGAACCATATTGTGTATTAAAGAATGAAGCCTTTGAAGTCAAGTTTGAATCCTGGTTCTGCCACTTTCTAGCTATGTGACCTTGGATAAAGTCATCCAGTGTTTCCATGTAAATATGGGAATAATGATAGTACCACCTCAGGAGTTTCTTTTGAGATTAAATGACATCAATGCATGTAAGATATAATGTGTATCTGCTGCTTGTAAGGCTTACTGCAATTATATGGCTAGGATCAACAGATTTTGAAACCACTCAGAAAATAAACAGCAAAAGGAAACCTATAAGAAAATTTTTCACAGAAGCTCAGTAGTCTTGGGCCACAGGTTATATAGGTAAACAGTCCTACATCCTTTTGTGGCCATGAGGGTTTAATTTATTAAAGAGAGATATACTGTTTTTGTGTTATCTATTGCTTTGTAAAAAGCAATAAATTAAAATTTAGTGACCTAAGACAACAACAGTTACTGTATATTATCACTCATGGTTTGGTGAGTTGATTGGGTGTAGCAAGTTGATAATTTGCTTGAGGTGTCTCATGTGGCTATAGTCAAATGATGAAGGGATCTTCTTTGCACATGTCTAGCTGAGGCTGGCTGTTAGGTTGTACCTCAGCTGAGGCTGTAATATGGAATATTTACATATAGCCTCTCTCTTTATATAACCTAGAATTCCTCAGCACATGGTGGCTGGCTTCTGAGAGTGAATATCTCAAAGGCCCAGGTGGAAGCTCTGTTGCCTTTTATGACTTAGTTTCAGAAGTCATATATCATTACTTCTCCAATACTCACTGGTCCACCCAGATTGGAAGAATCATAGACCCTGCTCTTGATGAAAAGAATGATGGCTTCATCATTTTGTGAGAAAAACCTGCAGGATAGGGTATATTGTGGTGGTCATCTTTAGTAAACACAATTTGCCAGTCTGCCCTCTGTAAGAATTCATATCCCACATGCAAAATACATTCAACTCCTCTATCAAGATCTCAATTCACATTCTATTATAGCAGCAATTCCAAGTCTGGGATCTTATCAAGTCCAGGTGTGAATGAAGTGCCTTAGGTACAATTCCCCATATTCATCTCCTTGAGAACCATTCTTTCTTGATTTGAAGACCTGTGACTAAAGAGAAAAGTTGTCTGCCCCACATAGTGAGTGAGCCAAAAAGTTCATTCAGGTTTTCCATTGAATTTTATGGAAAAACTTGAAGGAACTTTTTGGCCCACCCAATACATTGCAACATATAATGGCAGGATACGTATAGGATACCCATGATAGATCCTCCCATTGGAAAAGAGGGGAAAACAAGCCATACATAGCAGTTACTGATTTGCAGCAGTTCTGGAGTCTGGCCAAACACGCATTGCCAATTCCTTGATTAGGCTCAATTTTTCTGTCTATGGGATTGTTTGGTATAAATTCTTGGCTCTGCCCTCTGGGCTCTTGATTCTGCTGAGTCATCCTTGCTTTTGCATAAAAATTAGTCTCTCTCTTTCTTTTTTGTTTGCTGTTGAGTTGCCTTATAGAAGTTTGGGAGGTCCAAAGCCTTCCTTCGTTTAGTTTGTAACCTTTTCTATCCAAGTTGATAGAGTTTCTCCAAGCCAGTGTTTGTGGGCTTCTCATTAAATCAGTTTATAAATTCAGTTCATTAGTCAAACTCTCACCAAAAATTTCTTCAAGATAAACCCTTTTCAACCTTGAGCTTCCTGTGAGACAAGACCCTTAAGATTCTTAGAAACCCTGTTGTTTAAAGGATAGTATCCAAGAAGTATGCCTTTATTGATAGCCTTTTTGTTTCTGTTTGAAAGGATCTCTAAGGTACTGAAGTGGGACTTTGGTTCCTGACCAGAGATTGAGGCCGGGTTGCAGTGGTGAGAGAACTAAATCCTAACCACTACACTAGTGGTCAGTGACAAGGCCCAGGTGCGAGAAGAATTCCCACAAAGATAGCAAGTAATCAAGTCAAGTGTTTATTGGGAGAAGAAAGAGTACAGTATGTGTGGATAGACACATGCGCAGACTCAGGGAGAGAGTCACGCCCTCAGAGTGATCTGAATCACTTTTATGGGGCATTTTTTCTGGGTTTCCTTTGTCTAATCATTTTGATTTGCCTTGTTCTGAGTCCCTATTTGGTATACCTCAGTATTCTCCCATGTGTGCATGCTCATCTCTTAGTCAAGATGGATTCTAGTGAAGAGGCTATGGGTAGTTGATATCACTTATTATTAGGTGGCACCCCCTACCTTTTTGATTCCAGGGAGCCTTTCTGTGCATGTGTAGTTGGGGATGTCTTTTTGCTTCCAAGAATGAAAAACACATGGTCTTTTATCTCTTAGCTAGGCAGGGCCCAGCCTCCTCCATCATCCTGCTTTAATGGAGTTTCTACTATTACCATCTGCCTGCAATGCAGGGAGACCTGGGTTCAATCCCTGGGTTGGGAAGATTCCCTGGAGGAGAGCATGGCAACTCACTCCAGTATTCTTGCCTGGAGAATCCCCATGGACAGAGGGGCCTGGTGGGCTACAGCCCATGGGGGTCACAAAGAGTTGGACACGACTGAGTGACTAAGCGCAGCACAACACTGCTATTACAGAGTTTCTGTCCATAGGGGAGAAACTATTCGGCCTAGGGCCCATCTATCTCCTGCCTTTGCATCACCTTGAGTCTTGCCAATCTCTTAATGAAGGATCTTAAAGGTTCATTCTCAATTTTGTGTTTGACTAGAATCTGTTTTTTAATTTGAGAATAGTTTGCCTTCTGTAGTTTTGAAATGAGAAAAAGTTTTATTTTCAAACCCAGCAAATCCCAGGTTATTTGTATTTCTGCTAAATTTTGGGGGGAGAAAAAAGATAAATTTAAAAAATAGTTTCTCTTTTCCAGTTGTATTTTACTACAGATAGTTGTAAGAAGGTCGGTAGCATTTTAGAACTCTGGCCTAAAATCTCCTTAGCTAGAAAATTGAGTTCATTAGGTATATTGCCTTTTTCCTACATTATTGCAGGTGACAATATTGTCAATATTTCCACTATTACATATATTTCCTCTAGCTTCTGATAAAATTTTCCTCATTTTCCTTTAGTCTTTCATCAGCAGTCTCCTTGAAGCCAGTCTGCCACCCTGTTTCAGAGTTAGTGCCACATGTTTTAGATTTTTGATGTAATAGCACCCCACCTCCAGGAATATTGACTTTAGATTGCCAAACAGTTGTTTCATAATCCCTAAGTAAAATGATTAAATTTAGGAAAAATTTTCACTAAAACTGCTTAAAAATTGAAAATGATAAGTAGGGGAATTGAGGTGTGGGGCAGATTAAATAAAATCAACCATAAGTTGGCAATTATTGACTCTGCATAGCAAATACATGGGGATTCAGTATACAATATAGTTGCATATATTTAAAATTTTCCATAATTAAATCTTAAAAATATTTTGGGAGTTCTTCAGAGGTAAGTTAAAACTTAAGAAGATTTTATACTTAAAAAGATAGGTTTTAGTTTCATGGAAAACTCACTTATATGAAAAACTCGGTTTTCCGATAGTGCCAAGCAAATAAGACAGTATTATCTGGTACTTTCGGTCACCTACAATTGTGCAGTGAAATTTTTGTTCTCAATTCTCTTCTTTTTAAAAAAATTTTATGATTACATTGTTTACCCATAAAAGCTACCTCATGATCTACTAACTGGATCTTGCCTGGCTTTATAATAAAAAAAGTTACTATGCTAGGTGATTTTCAAGCTTTTTTCCTAAAGTACCCCTCACTACAGAGAGTGAGAAATACACTCCCTCAGGATCCTAGAGGTATCTTTGGCAAATACGAAATTTCTTTGAAATCCCATTTCCAAATTCCCATTTGAAGCTTACATACATTTTTTTTTTTGCTATTGTGTACTAAATAGGGCTTCTCATTTGCGCTAGTGATAAAGAATCCACCTGCCAATGCAGGCGTAACAGACGTGGGTTTGATCCCTGGGTCAGGAAGATCCCCTGGAGGAGGGCATGGCAACCTTCTCCAGTATTCTTGCCTGAAGAATCCCACGAACAGAGAAGACTAGCAGGCTGCAGTCCATAGGGTCGCACAGAGTTGGACATGACTAAAGTGACTTAGCACACTTAGCACTTACATACTATAAGTATGTATATCTTTTTTTATATAAGGTTCTTTGGTATCCAAAAGTAGAGCATTCCTATGAAACTTTGTAAGCAGAAATGGCTTAAAATGAAGAAGCATTACCTTAGGACAGCTCATGCTAATGGATGCATAAAATAAATGAGATAAAGTGCAGATGCTCACAGACACAATTCAAAGCTCTGGTGGCTTGATGCTGAGATGCTAAGTGTGGTTCCCAGGAAGGAGTTTAATGGTACTACTTTCGTCGCTCAGGTTCTGCACTGCCCCTAACATGGCAAAACAAACACTGAACACTATTTTCATTTTTTGCCTTTTTTCATAAAAAAAGAAATCATGTTCAGGTTTCTTTTAGTTAGTGAAAGCAGGTACTAATGTAGGTTTTTCATAAAAGTGAAGTGAATAAAGTGAACTTTCAAAAAGTAGGGTAATATAACAATGTTTTCTATTATAACTCCAAGAAAAATAAGCTCCAGGTAGTTGTGCCAAATTTTCCTCTAAAACTAAGTAATACCTGGGCACACTGTTACTTATTCACCCCTCAGTCTGATCACAGATTCTGATGACTGGTTTTAAAAACACTGTAGTAAACAAAACTAATTTTGGAGCCTTCAAGAATCTATTCTCCAGAGTATGTATTCTCATATCTTTGAATACAAATTTTAGGTGTTGGATTATTTTTAAAACTGTTTCAGTAAAGGCAGAAACCTAAGTTTAGCATGTTATCCTTAACCTGAGAGGTAGGAGTAGGTAGGGAGCATATCTATAGGGTTTCCCTGGTGGCCAGATGGTGAAAAATTCACCTGCAGTGCACTTCAGGAATCTATTCTCCAGAGTATGTATTCTCATATCTTTGAATACAAATTTTAGGTGTTGGATTATTTTTAAAACTGTTTCAGTAAAGGGAGAAACCTAAGTTTAGCATGTTATCCTTAACCTGAGAGGTAGGAGTAGGTAGGGAGCATATCTATAGGGTTTCCCTGGTGGCCAGATGGTGAAAAATTCACCTGCAGTGCAGGAGACCCAGGTTTCACACCTGAATTGTGAAGATCCCCTGGAGAAAGGAATGGCTACCCACTCCCAATATTGTTGCGTGCAGAATTCCATGAACAGAGGAGCCTGGCGGGCTACAGTCCATGGAGTCGCAAAGAGTCGGACACAGCTGAGTGACTAGCCCTTTCATTTTCACTTTGAAAGCTGTCCTTCACAAAATTTATAGTACTTTAAGTGTTATAATACAGTATCATCTGTTAAACTAGATAACTATTAATGTGTGATATAAATTTAAGATGCTTTAAAAATACAGGTGATGAGGGGTTCAAATTAATTAAATAATTTCTAGATTAACTCAGTACTTTTAGTTTTTGTTGAAAGTATTTTTAAAAGATCTATGTTGTTGATTTTATAGGTATATAATGTGTTAAGATGACTCTTCTTGAATGATTTAATGCCAGGTAACTTCAGTGACATTTTGATGTAAATTTATTTTTCATCTTCTAGGATTATGTTATAGAAGCTGTAGGATCAAAACGATTTCATGGAATTTTATAGTTAGGACCTGAAAACTCATCTCATCCAGTCCTCATGTCACAGATGGAGAAACTTAAGTTCAGAGAGAGGTGAGGGACTTGAGAGAGGTCATGATCTTAGCACTGGAGCCAACATTAAAACTCTGGCCTTCTGACTTGTTCTTGCCACAGGCTCAACTTCCTTTGGAGAGGCTTGGGACTGACTCTGACCCACCAATTTCTTAGAAGATTATCTTTGGTAATTCTTTGCCAGTTTGTTTTCTTAAAAAATGGCTACTTTACTCTAAAAGAAAATAGAAAACATACCTTGTTTCCTGAGCGCTCTAGGTAGTTAGTTCAAAACCTTAGTTAAGCATGTTTTCCACATCCACACAAGGTTTCCTTTAAGAATACATATGTGACCTTTGAGGAAATGTTCAGCTCGAGAATGGAAACTTCCACAGTTGAGAGGTCAGCCCGTTCTATCCTGAGGGCCATAAAACATTTACTGATAGAAATAGTTCTAGAGTCAGGCTCCTAGTGTATCCTGAAGATTTTCCTTGCCTCCTTTGAGACAACCGTCTATCCTTGTGTCAGTAACTTCAGCATTTTCAGTGAGTCTAGCAAGCATACAGGATAAACAAGACAAAGGCATTTTGTTAACCCCATATCCATTTTAAAATATTTTTGTGTTTAATTGGAATACAAATCAAGCTTGAGTTTTCTTTAAAAGAAAGGTTTTATGAGTGACTCAAAGCTAATAGCTCTGGTCAGGGCTTCTGAATGATGTCTTAAAAGTCCTTTAAAAAGTGAAGCGTCAGGTACGTGTAAATGAGTCCTACAAATTTGTAGTTTCATCAGAAACTGAGTGAAAAAGGAAAATTATGGTAAAGGCAAATACTTATTAATAACTACTCTATGCTATTGGATAGTCATTGCTCTCAGAGTCTGCCCTGCTCCACTGTATTCAGTCTGCATATATCTTCAAAATATTCAGCCTTTGTTTTTAAAAGCAAACAGAACATTGATTTCTTTACATAATCTTTAAAGCTTTACCTTCTGTTTTGTGTTTTATGCCTTTATTTGAACATTAAAATAATATTTATTTATATGTTTCTTCTAATTCTATAAATACCTATTAAAAGTGAGATGGTAAATCTGTACAATCCTTTACAAAAACATCACCACTTAAACTTACTTTGAAATATTTATACCTCTCGTGTAATTGCATTGAGTACTTTTTCAGTACAGCTTAATCAACATGGTTTCATCCCTGTACATACTTCAGTTGATGTACCAAAAGAATTATGTCTTATTTCACTTGTATTATTCATGACTCACTGTTTCTGCATTCTCTTATAATAATATCCTCCCCCCATTCTTCTTTGTGAGTTTTATTGTCAGAGAAGATAAACTCAAAATAGAATACTTTTCAGGAGCAAAATTAGGTGGGTTTTTCCATCTGGATAAACTGTTTTGTGTTATTGTGGAGGAGACTATAGATCATAACATAGATGGTTTGTTATTTTTTTCCCCTCTTGTATGTTTGTTTTAGAAACCATTTCTTCACAGAATCAGCAGCAGTTCTGATTTTTCCTGTGTTTTTTTTAATCCATTTGGCTCTCATTTCCCCCTTCTGCTTGCCTGTTGTAATACTCAATGAGCCTAAGAAAACTGCAGAACTTTCATTTAATAATGCAGTAGTGGAAAGAATGAGCAAATATGAGCAAGTACTTACCACAGAGAAACAAAAATGCAAACCCACGAATCAGGATTGTTTAGTTTGTTCCTGAGCCGCATCCTCTGCTATTCATTTATCTGTGCTTACTGGGAACTGTAAGGGGGCTTGTGTTTGAAGACTTTTTTTTGGAGAATCTTAATATATATTCAATTCCTATCCTCCTAAATTTTTATAATAAATAACTTCAAACTTCCATTTTGTATACTTAGTATTTTATTATGAAAATTTTGAACTTTTACGAAAGTTGGCAGGATAGCTTTATGAGTCCCATGTGTACATTACCTAACGTCATCAGTTATAAGCCATATGGCCAATATTTCATCTTTACTGTCACTTGTTCCCTACATACACACATGAATATTGGATTGTTTTATGCAAATCATCTATCATATCATTTTTTCAAAAATACTTTAATATAGTTCTCTGAGATGTAAGTATAGCCACGATACCATCATCACATCTAAAAATATCAACATATTTCTTTAATATCATCAGCGTGAAAATAGAAGTGTTAGTCAGTCAGTTGTATCTGACTCTTTGTGACCCCATGGACTGTAGCCTGCCAGACTCCTCTGTCCATGGGATTTTCCAGGCAAGAATACTGGAGTGGGTTGTCATTCCTTTTTCCAGGGGACCTTCCTAACCCAGGGATCAAACCGGGGTCTCCCACATTGGAGGCAGATTCTTTACTGTCTGAGCCACCAGGGAAGCCCTTAATCAAGTAACTAGTAATTATTCAAATTGTCCTAATTGTCCCATACATGTTTTACTATAGTTGGTTCATTCGAAGCAGAATCCAAACCAGGGCCATACATTATATTCTCTTTTAATCTGTAGGGTCCTTTTCTCTCACCTTTTTTTTTTTTTTTAAGGAATACAAATGAACATTTATTTAGAATGTGAAAAAAGCTCTTACTACTTATACATTTCAAAAGCCAACAAACACATATTCCAGGATAGTAACAAAAATTTTTATTAACTACCTGAAACACTTCTTTGTGGTACTTTTGGCACTGTGGTACTTTATTCTTACATTTTTTTGTCTTCATACTCTTTGATCATTTCTTCATATAATAAAAGTTTTTTAAGGTAATTTTCTGTAGAAGGCAATAGTTAATTCAGGCTTTTCTCTAGTATGGTTGATTAGAATTTGTTTTTTATTGTTGAAAGTTTGAGTGCCAAAAAAGAACAAATGGACAAACAGATGCACTCTTGTTTGTAGTAAAGAGTACAGTTAATTCTGTTTTGTGCTGTTTTCAACAAAAATGATAAAAAGGTGTGGTGCATTATAATTGTATGCATGTGTTATCAGATATATTTCTGACAAATGAGCGTTTCATTTTGGCTAGGTGTGAATGAGAACTGAATCTTTTACTTAAATTTTTCACCTTGTCAATTATTTGTTGAGATGAATCAGATCATTAGTGCTATAGAAATTCCCTATAAAATTTGCTAATCCTTGTGACATCTTTTAATATCTTTGAACATATTTTCCTCTCTCCTATATCCCTACATATTGTTAATTAAGTGTAGCAGTTTAAGCAGATTCTAGTTCAATTTTTTTGGCAAGAATACAAGTGATCTGTATACTTTCTATTGCATTACATCAGAGGGTATAATGTTTATTTATCTTTCCTTTTGTTAAGATATAGTACCACAACCCCTAGTTTTCAGTTCAATATTTTTAAGCAGTCTAAAGGCTTGATGTTGAAACCTTGCTTTAAATAAATCAATTTGGAACTTTTAAACGTCACAAAACAAATTGTTTTTCTTTTGTAACTTTAGATATATAATGTTTTATTAAAAAAAAAAAAAAGATTGTGCTCAGTTTTAATTCCCAGAATAGACTTCCTTAAATGAGAACTATAGGGTAAAAACGCTATTTAATTAAATGAAGATTCTCTTAAGTTTTGTTTTGCTTCTTCATTCCACATATATTTATATATATAATAAATACTGAGACCCTGTAATGTGCCAGGCACTATAAAGGTGGCATGCTTCCTGCTTCCATGGAGTTTACAGACTAATAAAGGAACAGATAGTAATCAAATAATCTCACAATTAAATATAAATTATAATTTTTCAGTGCTTAGAATAGAGATATGAAGAACTCTAAGAGAATTTTTTAAGGGGATATGATCTCGTCTGGTTTTCAAGGAGGTATAGTGACTGAAGGAGATCTGCAGAAATGATCAGCTGAAGGAATACATTGGGATCTTTCTTTAAACAGAATAAACTGGGGTCTTTCTGTAAACGGACTGAATGAGAAAAGACCCTTTGCCCAAAGAGGAGAATGTAGAATTTAAGTAAGTGCAAAAGCAGTATATACTGACTTACAGAAAATGAGTAGAAGTCTGGTATGAAATCAAGCCAAGATATAGGTCGGCAATACATCATGAAGGGCTTTGCAGACAGCTATGTGGAGGTCTTGAGATCCTTAATTCATTCACATTTGCAGATATTATTTGAGTGAGCATGTCCATTATGTATTAGGTACGTTTCTCTTGTTGCCAGGGACATCTAGGTGAACCAGTCATGAAGCTTGTGCTCCAGTAGTGGTGTAGGCGGAAGGGGAGAGAACAGAAACAAATCAATAAGATCATATAGTGAGAAGCACCAAGAATAAAATAAATCCAACCCTTGTGTTCATGGTAACTATTGAGCTACTTTAAACTGAATAGAAAGAGAGGACCCATCTGAGTAGGGGATTTTAATGAAACCTGAATGACAAATAGGAACCAATCCATGAAAATCTGTGGAAGGAACATTCTAGGCAGAGAAAAGAAATTGTGTAAGGCCATAAGAGCAGAACATGGTTGGTGAGTTCAGGGAACTGTAAGAAATCACTGGGCTGGGATCTATGGAATAAGGATGACAAAGGTACAAAATAAGATCAAAGAGGCATATAGCTCCTATATAGCTGTAAAACCATATTACCAAACTAGTAAAATCCAAGTGGCCTTAGTTTTGTGTGATAATGTTTTGCTAACATTAAATTAAATGGCCAACACGATCTGTGTGAGAGGGGAGTTTAGGGGCGAATGGATATCTATATATGTAGAGCTGAATCCCTTTGCTGTTCACCAGAAACTATCACAACATTATTGATTGGCTATGTCTCAGTGCAAAATAAAAAGTAAAAAAAAAAAAAGATCAACATAAAAGATGATTATGGTACTCATTGTCACTGCTTGGATCCTTTTGAGTCTGTCATACATACACTACTATGTGTGCTGTGATGTCTCAATTCTCTCACCATTTTTTCCTTCTTTTCGAAATTTTACAGGAGCTTTGTATAATCTATTATGGTCTCACTTACCTGCATAGAACTTTTCACTGCTGCTGCTGCTAAGTCATGTCCGACTCTGTGCGACCCCATAGACAGCAGCCCACCAGGCTCCCCTGTCCCTGAGATTCTCCAGGCAAGAACACTGGAGTGGGTTGCCATTTCCTTCTCCAATGAAGGAAAGAGAAAGTGAAAGTGAAGTCGCTCAGTCGTGTCCGACTCCTAGAGACCTCATGGACTGCAGCCTACCAGGCTCCTCCATCCATGGGATTTTCCAAGCAAGAGTACTGGAGTGGGGTGCCATTGCCTTCTCCAGAGTAAAACACAAATGTGGAAGTGAATTTCATAGCATCATTCTAGTTTATCTAGTCTGTATAGCACAGCTCTAGCGAGTGACATTTCTTTAGTAATTCATGTGGTTTCTTAAGTCCTTGAGAGACAAGTTATGGTACTGCTTTTCACACACAGAAGCAGCATTTTCGTACATTATTTGGATACCTAGGTAAGTTTAAAAACCTGACTTTAGCCATAAATAAATATCATTACACGGTGATACATCTTGGAGTCAATGTGGGGTAGAGGGGAGACTCTGACAGAATTTAATAATTCCTCATTCACAACACAGTCAGCTGAAGTAAAACCTAAAAGACAATCTTGAGGAAGGTATTACCTAATGTTATTATGTTAATAACTTTTCATTAGGCCAAATGTGCTTTTACTGAAAAAAATTTTAATATATACTCTTATGGTGCTTCTCCTTGGAGCCAGTAACTGTTAATGTAGCATAAGTCAAGAAAACTAATAAAATTTGCTCAAATTAAATGAGGTGTTTTTATTTTTTTTTTGGTTATTTTTTACTAGAAAGGGAGCCTAGTCATCATGAAATGGTCAAAGCCCAAATTTTAACTAAATTCTAAATTGTTTATTGGAACAGTGAATGTAATGCTTTGATTTTTCTGCCTCCTTTTCCTTCTCCATATCTATACTATCTTTCTCCTCCCCATCTTTAACCCCCATCCACCCCAACACCACACACAAACTTTCCTTAGAGAATTGACCTCAAGTCATCATGAAATGGTCAAAGCCCAAATTTTAACTAAATTCTAAATTGTTTATTGGAACAGTGAATGTAATGCTTTGATTTTTCTGCCTCCTTTTCCTTCTCCATATCTATACTATCTTTCTCCTCCCCATCTTTAACCCCCATCCACCCCAACACCACACACAAACTTTCCTTAGAGAATTGACCTCGTACTGTCTTTTTAACGTAAGTATTGACTGGCTGTTCTAAGGGATGGCCAACAGAAGATAGGATACAGGGTCTTCTCCCTTTTCTCACACAGGAACATGTATTAGTCGTGAAATAACATATAAATACTATTCTGTTAATGTGTATTTATACATTATTGGTAAGATAAACTAATAGAAGAGAAAAAGCAGTCAATCATTGATTTCTGTCCAGATTCTGCTTACTTATTTATTTATTTATATATTGTTTACTTATTTAAACATCTAATTACTTTTCAAAATAGAAACATTCACTTAGATACAAACTAGTCAATGAGCAACATGAAACAGGAAATTGTGTAATACTTTTTAGATACTTATTTTATTTTACTTAATGATAAATGATTTCTGTAAGAAATGCTTAGGA
>SJYC01060475.1:0-17526 GCA_006408675.1 Madoqua kirkii | reverse complement strand
ATGTCACAAACCTCAGTCCATAGTTCATCAGGCACTTTATCTATCAGATCTAAGCCCTTAAATCTATTTCTCACTTCCACTGTATAATCATAAGGGATTTGATTTAGGTCATACCTGAATGGTCTAGTGGTTTTCCCTACTTCTTCAATTTAAGTCTGAATTTGGCAATAAGGAGTTCATGATCTGAGCCACAGTTTGTTGACTGTATAGAGCTTCTCCATCTTTGGCTGCAAAGACTATAATCAATCTGATTTTGGTGTTGGCCATCTGGTGATGTCCACGTTTGTAATCCAAGATGTGACTGAAAGACTTGAAGAAATTTAATAACATTAAATATGACAGTATAAGATATAAAACTTATAGGTGATACAGGAAAATAAAGAAGATATAATATCTATATGGGGTCAACACATTTTTTCTGTAAAGGGACAGACAGTAAATATTTTAGTCCTTTGTGGTCGGTCAGTACAGTTTCTGTTACAGCCAATCAGGCCTGTGTCTTACAGTGCAAAGGAATATGCTGCCTATGGCTTTGTTCCAGTAAAAAGTTATATTCAAAAACAAGTGGTGGGCTGTATCTTGCCTGTTCTGTTTGTCAACCTCTAAATAAAAATAACAAATGACTGAAAAAATATTTAGAGGTATAATAGAAAAAAATTCTTCCTGAAATAATTAAAATCTTGAATGAAAATGACTACCTTTTGGCCTGGAAATAAATAATATAGATGAACTGATATCAAGTCATGTCTTGGTCAAATTATTGAACTTGAAGAATAAAGACAGAAATCTATAGACATCTAGATAGTGAGGTTGGGGACAGAACTTGGACTTGCTTTAGCTTTTTCCTCATTAGGAAGCAATGTCAGAAAACAACAGGGGAATGTCTGCTATGGCCTGAGGTTTACCTCATACCAGCCAAATACTTTAATCATGAGTACAACACATAAATGTACTTGAGCATGAAAAAGCTCAACGAACATATACCCATGAGAGCCTTTTAAATCAAATTATATCATAATAAAATATACCTAATTAAAAGGTGAATCAGTGTAAAGAATTCAGGAATAAACCATGAAAAAATTAGTGTAATAATGATAAATTAATTTCATTACAGAACTTATATACCTCAGTAGAAGTTATACTTTTAGAATAGATTATAAATTTATAAAATTTAATATTATAATAATAACAATGAGGTGGGCAAGGGGCATAACAAGAAGTATAATGTGCTCCTCTCTTCATCTTTCATAGCATCAGCTCAGTTCAGTTGCTCAGTCATGTCCTACTCTTTGCAGCCCTGTGGACTGCAGCACGCCAGGCCTCCCTGTCCATCACCAACTCCCGGAGTTTACTCAAACTCATGTCCATTGAGTTGGTGATGCCATCCAACCGTCTCATCCTCTGTTGTCCCCTTCTCCTTCCACCTTCAATCTTTCCCAGCATCACAGTCTTTTCAGATGAGTCAGTTCTTCACATTAGGTGGCCAAATTATTGGAGTTTCAGTTTCAGCATCAGTCCTTCTAATGAATATTCAAGACTGATTTTCATAGCATGGAATCAATAAATACTCCTTAAAGTTGAACATAGTTTAAAAATTGCTCTGGGCTCTTAATATTTTTCATAATTTTTTTCTTAATTCTAGAGGGGTCTTCTAGGAATGTCATTGGTATAGCACTTAGTAGCAGTTCTTCAGCTTTATGTGAGATCCTTTTTCTTCAGATAATTCAATGAAAACTTTCAAGTATTCTAAGAATAATATATAAGAATGTGTTGGAAGGGGCAAAAAATGAGAATTTATTTGGTTGTATAATAGTTTCTAATAGTCATTTAAATAAAAGGAAATTTTCTGTCACTTCCTGCACTTTAAAAAGTATTTCAGTCGGTATGTGGTTCCAAGTAGCTAATACAGGCTGTAATTATCCTAAACTAAGGCATGACCTGGTGAAGTTATTGAGCTTCATTATAAAATGTCTTCTGAGAAACCAGGCAAATAAGCAAATCCATGAGGAGCTGATGGCATAATGTCATAATTTAAATAGTTGAATTTAATAATTTGATTAACAAAAGTGTTATACAGCAATATTTTTGCCAATCTTTTTTTTCCTACTTCTTTTCATTGCTGTGAATTTATAATTTACTTATTGGATTGGTTTTTATCATACTCTTCCCCTGGCATACACTCTAAAATCAGTTTAATTCAGAAGGATTCAGAATATAGTTTGTGGATAGTTCTCTCCTTACAAGTTCTGTTAAATCTGATGCCTTGTATATACAGATTTCAAATAAAGTAATTATGTAAGTAAGCTTTTACTTTTGAGAGTAGACTCTCCTCAGATATGTTTGTTTCTTACCCTCCTCCCTAGCACTGTTTGCATAATACAGCATAGAACCCTTTGGTCCTAGCTAGTTCTGTCTCATCACATATCCTTTTTCTGTGGAGTGCCAGTATTATTTGGTTACTGACTATATCACCTTCTTAAAAGTAGCCTGAGATATGCTGGCTTTCTAATCTTTATAAGGAAACCTAATATTATTTTGTGTAAGCATTAGAATCTGTTCTTTAGGTATTGTTTGCAGTGACTACTGGCCTCAGTATTAGAATTATTATTGTCTTTAACATAAAAGTTACTAACTGGTTATTATAAATTAGTATTAAGAGTACACGATACTTTGTTTTTAAAGGGCTTACAGTTTATTTGGGAAAAGTAATATAAATGCCAGTAAAAGCTGTAAGTATATTACTTTATATTAGTAAAGTGATAGAGGGAGAATAATAGAGACCTCAGTAGACTTGAGTGACCCAGAGGGCTCTGAAATTTCATCCCAAAGGAAATTAAAATTTCTTGAATGCCTGCATGTACTAAGTACTTTAAAAATTCAATCAGGTGAATTGAATTCTAACTAACTCTAATCACTAAAATGTGGATATTTTGACTTGTCTTACTCTTTTAGAATTTTGTAAAATGGAAAATAGCTATATGAAAGTAGACAAAATCAGAAGTGTTCAACTTCCCTTTGGAAAGGAATTAGATGATAGGACAATAATAGAGTGGAAAATA
This sequence comes from Madoqua kirkii, assembly GCA_006408675.1. NCBI lineage: Eukaryota > Metazoa > Chordata > Mammalia > Artiodactyla > Bovidae > Madoqua > Madoqua kirkii. The sequence continues at coordinate 14,467 of SJYC01060475.1, read as the reverse complement.
TAAAAGACTTAAACAGCTTATAACTGAGTAACTGTTCTGGCTATATTACAAGACTGAAAAAATGTGATTTTGAAAATAAAGTTCCACTCAGTAATCTACGTCACTGTCCTCTTCTGTGACTTTTCAGATTTTCTGAAAGTCTGAAAATTTGATTGTTTTTCAAATGTAGAATGATTAATGGGACAGGTGGACTAAGTGTAAGTAAACCATGATTGTCTTATTGTGGTAATAATAATATAGTGTTTTGCTAACTTTTCAAAGCTGAAAGTGTTAGTCACTCAGTTGTGTCTGGCTCCTTGTGAGTCGGACTCCATGCTGCTTTCTCTGTGAAAATAAAACAGAATGCAGTGTTCTGAGAAGCCACTTAAGTTTTCCTTTGGCCTTTTTGACTTCGGTGATAATTTCTACTTTTAGCACCTTAAACTCCTTTTTGTTGTTCAGTCGCTAAGTCGTGTTTGACTCTGCAACCCCGTGAACCTGCAGTGGTACACCAGGCTCCTGTGCGCTTCATTATCTCCCAGAGTTTGCTCAAACTCATGTCCATTGAGTCAGTGAAACCATCCAACCATCTCAACCTCTGTCACCTGCTTCTCCTCCTGCCCTCAGTCTTTCCCAGCATCAGGGTCTTTTCCAATGAGTCAACTCTTCGCATCAGGTGGTCAAAATATTGGCACTTCAGCTTCAGCATCAGTCCTTCCAGTGAATATTCAGGATTGACTGCTTTGATTTCCTTGCTGTCCAAGGGACTCTGAAGAGTCTTCAACACCACAGTTCAAAAGCATCAGTTCTTCACCACTCACCCTTCTTTATGGTCCAACTCTCACATGGAAAAACGTAACTGGAAAAACCATAACTTTGACTAGACAGACCTTTGTCCAGCAGAGAGATGTCTCTGCTTTTTAATATGCTATCTAGGTTGATCGTAGCTTTTCTTCTGAGAAGCAAGTGTCTTTTAATTTCATGGCTGCAGTCACCATCTTCAGTGATTTTGGAGCCCAAGAAAAAGTCTGTCACTGTTTCCATTGTCTCCCCATCTATTTGCCATGAAGTGATGGGACTGGATGCCATGAGCTTAGTGTTTTGAATGTTGAGTTTTAAGGCAGCTTTTTCACTCTTCTCTTTCACACTCATCAAGAGACTGTTAGTTCTTCCTCACTTTCTGCCATTAGAGTGGTATCATCTGCATATCTGAGGTTATTGATATTTCTCCCAGCAAGCCTGACATTTCTCATGATGCACTCTGCATGTAAGTTAAATAAGCAGGGTGACAGTATACAGCTTTGAAGTACCCCTTTCCCAATTTTGAACCAGTCTTTTGTTCCATGTCTAGTTCTGTTGCTTCTTGTCCTGCTGAACTCCTTTAACACATCCTAATTATAGAATAGACTAGCTTCTATTTATTGCAATTTTTACTGAAGACCAATTATTGAATTATTTAGTAGTGTTGAATCAGAAGAGGAAGAATGTAATATTGTGGCCATTCTCAAAGAGCTTGTGTTGTTAAAGTATGTAAAGACAGCATTGACTCAGAGCAGTGTTTTAATGATGCTGTTCAATGACATTAAACATACTGACTGGCATCGAGTGTTCTTACACACTGGAAATAAAAGTAACGCAATTCTAAATGCTCTTTTTCCTTCTTTTATAAGAACATTAGTTCAGTATATAAACAGCTGCCAGCTTTGACTATTATATCTCTAAAATACTTTTCTGCTGGGCAGGATAGGAAAAGATTTGAGGTATTTCTTTGGATGACATTTGAAAATTTGGTGGGGGGACCTTATGGAGATTGGTATCTGGATCCTAAACGGCATTTCTAAAAATCAACAGCAGAGAGGTCAATTTTTATTATTTTGACAAATTGGAGTGAGTCAAGATAGGCCTTGTAACTTGCACAGTTCAACTGAAAAGCTGCTTTGAGGAAATTGTTTTCAGTGTAAGTCTGACGTTTTGGTGAGAAGCGAGAATGGTAATTGAGAAAGAAAGGAGGGGAGAAAAGCTTTTCTTTGAGGCATAGAAACACTTTTGTCTCTGTATATTTGAAACCCCTGATATCTGTTTGCATATTTATTTAACTAAAGATAGGGCTTTGGGTATTGACATTGCATTTCCTATAGAAGTGCTAAAGGAGATATTAGTGAGACCCGCCCATTGGAGTGTAGTGGGGACAGGAGTAAACCGGAATCACTGCCAGGCTGTCACTATTAGGCCTTTGATATTGTTTTTGATTAACAGAAGAGCCCACCATGACTGTGGCAGCTCCTATTTGAATTTCATAGTAAAGGAATTTATTACCTTCCCTCTCTTCTGCTTAGATTGGGTTTGGGATATTGAAGATCTTAGTGTGTCCTAAAATTAAGAATACTTTTTTAGGCGAGGATTTTAGGGAAAAACTAAGACACGTGCATATGTGTATACAAACACAGTGTTAAGACAAGTTGTTAGTCCTTTAATCAGTTGTTGCTACTCCTGTTTCCCATTGTTTGCTTCACCTCAACATGCTAAATACTCATCAGGAGATTTAGATATCAGCACATTAAGTAAAATATCAAGATAATTATAAAAGGCAGTCAGAAAGGAAAGCTTTTTCATTCAGGGAGCTTAGAATACTCTAAGTATTATATTTAGTACTTGCAGTTCCCTAGTCTGTAGTAGCTTGTCAACCTTAGCACTTCTGGATTTTTAGTAAATGCTTTCCTTTTTTGTAGAAAAATTTCAAATCTACAGAAAAGTTGAAAGAACAGTACTAGTGTACATTCAAATTTCCTTTATATAGATTCACTGATGATTAACATTTTGCAAAAGTATGCATTTTCCCCCCCATGGAACCTTTTGAGATATCATTGACACTTCATCCATAAAAAGTGCAGCATATGTCTTCTAAGAATAAGAACATTTTTCTGTATAACCATAATATATTTATTACTCAAGAAATTTAACAGTGATCCAATGCTAATAACTAATACATAGTGCATTGAAACATATCATAGTTAGATGGTATTGCTGACTCAAGAAAAAAATTTTTCTACCCACTTCAAAGATAAATACATTTTTCCCTCCTGAAGATAAGTTTGAAGGGAAAGTGTGTGCCATTTATTCTATGAAGTTGAGTGGTGATGCAGGAAGTAATAATGTGCTTGAGGTCAGCAGCTTTCATCAATAAAAATCTGTTGAAAGACATGGTCTATTTACCTTATTGGTGCTTCAAAGAATATTTCATCTGGGCATGTGTGTAGTTGTATTTATATACCTTATGTTTTTGTTCTAATGCTTGCTAACATTTGTAGAGAATTTTATCAGTAAGAAATAAGATGTTGTGTGCCATATATCATAAGAACTGTTAGATTTGATTCTTAATCTTTCTCATCCTCCTCTTAGACAAGCTATGCTCATAAACTGCCCAGCTTCATTGTTGGAAGGAAATAAATAGTTTTGGTATTTTAGTGTTACTTTTGACTTCATGTTTATATTAGCCGGAGGGCAAACATTAGGTGATTTTCACAATTACCCATGCTTTGCTTTGATATAAAACAAGGGATTGTTTGATGCTTTACTGGCAAGTGGTCAAGTGGATATCTCTTTTTGGACTTCTTATTCATCCATTTGGCTAAGATAATATGAAGTTTCACAGTGTTTCAGTCAATAGTTATTCCCTACCTCATCCTGTTCGTGTTCTGTTTTTTATTTTGTTTTCTTTTTTCTTCCCCAAATGGTGACACTGATGCTAGATTCCACACAGTCATCTGCTTTCAACTCAATATTGAGACCAAGACTTCAGCTTTGTACATCAAATTCTGTTCCTTGATTCAGTGCCCATTCTGCCAACTGAAATTGATTTTTGCTTTATCTTTAAAGTGTTGTCCCATTTTTAACTTTCTAGCTTCCTTGTGATCATTGCTTCTGTCTAGGAGAAGTGATAGGTTTCTATGTTGCAAGAAACAAACTAGAAAGCTAACAATGATCTGTGACACAAGTCAAAGAACGAAGGTTTATAAGGGCTTAAAATACTTTTAAAATCAAAACATTTGGTCCCCAAAGCCTACAATGCAGTGAAATACAAGATAGATATTTTCTAATAAAATGTTCCTTTCGTTGAAAATATAGTAATCAGCTAGTTTTAAACTTTATCTGATGTCTAAGAGTTACCAGTTGTATGTGATCAGCTTTTTGAAAAATGTATATTCATTCTAGAAAACTGGTTTAACTATCAATTAGTCATGTAGCTCCAGAGAGTAAAACAACCTAGTCCAGTCTTTGAGCCAACCTTAATAAGGTTAATATGCATTCCTGGGTTCTTTTTTTTATTATTAAAAATTTTATTTTTTAGTTTATTTTTAGTTAAAGGATAATTGCTTCACAATATTGTGTTGGTGTCTGCCATACATCAACATGACTCAGCCATAGGTATACATATGTCCCCTCTCTCGTGACCCTCCCTCCCACATCCCACCATCCCAGCCCTTTAGGTTGTTACAGAGCTCTGGTTTGAGTTCCCTGAGTCCTGTGGTAAATTCTCATTGACTGTCTACTTTACATATGGGAGTATATATGTTTCCATGTTATTCTCTGCATTTATCTCACCCTGTCCTTCCTCCCCTAACCCGGTGTCCATAAGTCTGTTCTCTGTGTCTGCATCTCCATCGCTACTCTGTAAGTAGGTTCATCAGTATCATCTTTCTAGATTCCATGTGTATGTGTTACTGTATGATATTTGTTTTTCTAACTGACTTCACTCTATAATAGGCTCTGTGTTCATCCTCCTCATTAGCATTGACTCAAATGTGTTCCTTTTTATGGCTGAGTAATATTCCATTGTATATATGTATAACAGCTTCTTTATCCATTCATCTCTTGATGATCATCTAGGTTGCTTCCTTCCAAGCTATTGTAAATAGTGCTGCAGTGACCTTAGGGTATGTGTCTTTTTCAGTTTTGGTTTCCTCAGGGTGTATGCCTAGTAGCGGGATTGCTGGGTCATATGGTAGTTTTATTCCTAGTTTTTTAAGGAATCTCCATACAATCTTCCAAAGTGTCTGTCAGTTCAGTTCAGTTCAGTTGCTCAGTTGTGTCTGACTCTTTGTAACCCCATGGTCTGCAGCACCTCAGGCTCGGCTCAATTTACATTTTCACCAACAATGTAAGAGGGTTCCCTTTACTCCACACCCTCTTCAGCATTTATTGTTTGTGGATCTTTTTAAATGATAGCCATTCTGACTGGTGTAAGGTGATATCTCACAGTAGTTTTGATTTGTATTTCTCTGACAATGAACAGTGTTGAGTACAATTTCATGTGTTTATTAGCCATCTGTATGTCTTCTTTGGAGAAATGTCTGTTTAGGTCTTTTGCTCACTTTTTCATTGGATTATTTGTTTTTCTGATGTTAGTTGTATGAGCTGCTTGTATATTTTGGGAATTAATCATTTGTAGGTTGTTTCATTTGCTATTATTTTCTACCATTCTGAGGGTTATTTTTAAACCTTGTTTATAGTTTCCTTTCATACCCAGGTTCTGAACATGAAATCTGTCTTTTTAACAAGAGGAAACAAGCATGCTTTTCTGCTTGACTTTAACTTCAGTGTTTATGGAAGCAGTTTATTCTGTTTGGAAAGTTCCTCAGAACAGTTTCTTGAATCAGCATATTTCTTTGCAGGAGTAGAAGCATTTTCTTTGCTTCTTTCCAATCAAACAAGAAACAAAGTTAAGCCCTTTAATTGTCACCAAAAATTGCCAGCTTTAACTCAGTGTCATTAAAAGCTTCCGATAACACCATGTCCAACAACTGTAGATACTTGGCCATTTTCAATGCACATTGAGCAGTTTCCAAAATTGACTGTAAACTAGACCATAAAACAAGTTTTGGAAGACTCAACATTGTTTAATTATCTCTTCTCCCTAAGTTGATCTGTATATCCAATATAAACCTGGGGAAAATTCTGTGTGGGAATTAATAAACTGATTTTTAAATGTGTAAGGAAATGCAAAGGGCTAAAAATGAGATGACCATGAAGAAAAAAACTGAAGGATTTACAATACCAGATGCCAAGACTTAATACAGCTATAGTAATTAAGATAGTGTAGAATGGTACAAGGACAAATAAATAGACAAATGGAACAAAGTGGACAATACAGAGATACACCTACACACCTGATCTATGACAAATCCTCTCTCTCAATTCAATTGAGAGAGGATGGTGTTTTCAATACACGCTGGGTCAATTTGATGCCATATATAAAAAATAAGTTTAATCTTGGCTTTACCTCACAGCAGATATAAAAAGCTTCTACTTAAAATATAGATGTAAATATAAAAGTAAAATAATAAAGCTTACTAAAGAACACATAGGATATCTTTATGATCTTGGAATAGGAAAAAATTCCTGTATAGGATACAGAAAGTACTAATTATAAAGGAAACAATCACTAATTGGATTAACATTAGAAATTTTTGTTCATCAATATACCAGTAAGAGAGAAGCGACAAGCTACAGAGTGAGAAAAGATATTAACAATACATGTATCTGACAAAGGGTTCATACCCCAACTATATTAAGAAATTTGATAATCAATAAGAAAAGAAAGCTATCTGATGAGAAAACTAAAGGAGAAAGGAAGCTTTGAATGGATACTTATAAGAGGCTATCAAAATGTTCACTAAACATAGGGAAAGGATCTCTACCTCATTAATCATCAAGGAATAAAACTATTAGGAGACAACATACACATCTACCAGAATGGCCATAATTTAACAAAACTGACAATACCAAGTAGTCACAAGAAAGCAGAGCATCTGGAACTCTTAAATGCTGGTTGGTATATAAGTTGTTACCTGCTACTTTGCAAAACTGGGTATGTCTGTTAAAACTGAACATACACATATCCTGTGACTGAGCATTCTCCTCTTAGCTATATACCCAGACAGAGGATGTGCATACATAAGTGTATCAAAAGATATAAGGAACTTTCATCACAGCATAATTACCCAAGTCTGAAAATAGCTCACACGTCCCTTTTGGAATATTCATACAATGGATTCATGTAATGGATATATAGATACACAGCGATGAAAAAGAACTATCTACTGCTATGCTCCACAACATGGGTAAATCTAATATGTATAATGGTGAGCAACAAAAGCCAAATTCAAATTAATACATTCTGTGAGGTTCCATTAATATAAAGTCCAGGCCTTTTTTGGTATGTATATATTTGTTTCTTTTAAACTTGCATGTAGAGTGATTTGCTTATCCTTATATAATTTTTAAATCTTGAAATTTACCAATTTATAGATATATTATGAAAGTGTTAGTTGCTCAGTCGTATCTGACTCTTTGCAGCCCCATGGACTGTAGCCCACCAGACTCCTCTGTCCAAGGAATTCTCCAGGCAAGAGTACTGGAGTGAGTAACCATTCCCTTCTCCAAGGGATCTTCCTGAACTAGGGATCAAACTTGGGTCTCCTGCTTTGCAGGCAGATTCTTTACTGTCTCAGCCACCAGGGAATTATAAATAAACTTTATTATATGAATTATTGTACTTAATTTTTAAGTTCATAATATGCATGCTGTTCTAAGTTATAATCTTTTAAAATCAAGCTGACTCTGCCAAAAAAGGCAAAACAAATTTGTATTATTTTACTCCCTCAGATTGACTCTACTTAGTTATATTTTAAGATGATGAAGAGCCTCATCTCTTATCAAAGAGTAATGTAAGAAACAATTTTGTGAAATGTTTTATTTAATCTAATATCTAGAATTTGGGGGATCCTTGTACCTACTGTTATTATTCAGAGCCTCCTACATAAATCGTTGCATCAGAAATTTCTTTTAGAAATTTGTGCTAGAAAATATTTTCCCTTTCTGACAAGTTGTTGTGATTTCTCTTTACTATTATTGAGAATTATCGCTGATTGTGCTGTCTTTTTGTCTTGGGGGTGAAGAAGCCATAATGGTTTTTTATTGTTGCCTAAGAAGTTATAACAAACTTTGTGGCTTAAAATAACATAAATTTATTATCTTATATAGTTAAGTAGGTTAGAAGTCCAGTACTAGTCTCAATGGGCTGAAACCAAGGTGTCAGCAAGTCTGCATTTCTTTATGGAGGCTGTAAGGGAGAGCCTGTTTCCTTGCCTTTTCCAGCTTCAGAAGCTACCTGCTTTTGACCCTCTTTTCTCTAGTGACATTGGGGAGAGTCCTACTTGGTCTTGTCAAACTGGTATCTCTCTGGTTCTCTATAACCACATCTTCTTCTAACTGTTTGAAGGTCCCTTTGATACCATTGGTCCTCTCCAGGATAATCTCCTATTCTAAACTCAGTTTATTGGCAACCTCAATCCCATCGGGAACCTTAATTTCCCTTTGCTAGTAATATGCCTACAAAATTCAGAGATTGGGACATAGACATTGTACATGAGGAGGTTGTTATTCTGGTTACCACAGAGACTTAAAGCTAAATATGGAACTTAATTTAGTATATGTTTGATGAGCCACATAAAAACTTCTTTTAATCTCAATTTTTGTTTTCTAATATTTTTATTTTTATTAGTCTTGGTTTTTTAATTTCAACTTCAGAGTTAAAAACAAATTTGCCACCATTTTATGGAGTGATTGTGTTGTTGTTGCCTCAAATTCTTTGTAGAATGGATGAAGAATAAATAAAGTGTTTTGAAAACTTGGACCTTTTACATGCCTAGAAGATGGAGAGGATGCTAGTGGGCAGTGGTAAGGGCCTATCTTGTATATAGATAAGGATCTGGCAGTCTCTCAATCTCAGTCTTAACTGTGTGAAGTTGTGATCAGAACTATTAATTAAGATAGCACTATTTACAACAGCCAAGACATGGAAACAACTTAAATGTCCATCAACAGGTGATTGGATAAAGAAGATGTATATATGTATATACACACAATGGAATATTACTCAGGCATTAAAAGGAATGAAATAATGCCATTTGCAGCAACAGGGATAGACCTAGAGATTATCATACTAAGCAAAATAAGCGAGAAAGAGAAAGACAAATGCCAGATGATATCACTTATATATGGAATCTAAAATATGACATATAGGAACATATCTGAGAAACAAAACAGATTCACAGACATAGAGAACAGACTTGTGGTTGCAAGAGGGAGGGGTTTGGAATAGGGAAAGATTGGGAGTTTGAGATTAGGAGACGCAAAGTATTATGCATAGAGTGGGTAAATAACAAAGTCCTACTGTATAGCAGAGGCAACTGTATTCAATATCCTGTAATAAACCATAATGGAAAAAGAATATGAAAAAAATTATATATATATGACTGAGTCACTTTGCTATACAGCAGAAATTAAACAGAGCATTGTAAATCAACTATACTTCAGTAAAAAAAAATGTTTTTAAAGTATTGTTAGCTGGCCCCCATGAGATCCCTGAACATATGGAGAGATCAGCTGGAGTCAGAGTGGGCTGAGGACTATTCTGGGTTCAGTGTTTTCAGTCTGAATTATATATGAAAACCATCTTAACTTTCATATTAAAATACCTTTAATGACTACTATTCTTTTGTATTAAATTTTAAGAAATATATTTATTATTTGAAGCTACACTCTGGAACAGCTTTGTAAGAATATTTTTAAAAATCAAGAAAATTAAAATAAATCTCCTTCACTAAAGATAATAAAAGGAGGAAAGTTTATCCAAATCTGTGTATCTACATGAGGCCAGAGTGCTAAGAACAAATAAGACTTATGAGTGTTTTAAAATTTCCAGTTAGTTGAAGCTGAATTTGTTGTTCTTGTAATACTCTTGTTGAATAAAGTCTGGAAGGAATGAAGGGAAAATGCTAGTCAGCTAGTACATGATTCTTTTGCTCATATTCCAGATTGAGATTGCCATTAAGCAGGACAGCTACACTGGGAATGCAGGCAGCATGTTTATTTTGTTTTTAATTTGGTACAATAACTTCTTATAAATGAAAAAGGAATTCTTAAACAAAATAGCTGTTTTCCTCTTACTTTTTCATCTTTTGTTTTGGTCTTCTCATGGTATAAGTATATTATACTTACATAACACATGGGAGGGTTGAGAGTGCTTTTTATAGCAGCTGTTCTGTCCCTCTCAGCTGTTATGTCCCTCTCATTGCAGAGGAATAAAAAGGGTCTGTAGTTATTTATATTTGTGAGTGGTAACTACATTCTTTTTCATTATTAGCTGAAACTAGAATGAAAATGAAAATCACAGGCGGCTTCTGGTTTGAAATCATTTACTTCATTAACATAAGAAAGACATGACACAACTTCTCACTATTACTTCTTTTCCCCCATTTATTTTATCCTAAGCTAAGAAAAGAGTAAAGCAGATCTGTTAACTAAAAGGCAAAGTATAGAATCAATATGGGAGTATAAGTTACTGAAATCTTGTATACAATGATATTTATCCCCTTTCTATCCTAGCTTTTCTTTTGCATTTTAAAGGTTTCAGAAAAATAAATCTGCTATACTTTACTTTAAAAAAGAGAGACAAATAACAACAAGATATTTGGGGGTCAGTACATATTACATTTATGTTAACTATTTTTCTTTCTCCACTTTTATTTGGAAAAATTTCAAACCTACAGAAAACTTGTAGAGATTATAATATTCGATCTTACACCCTTTACCTAGATTCATCAATTGTTATTTTGCCACATTTGCTTTATCTCTCTCTCTTCACACACACATGTGGATATATGTACACACACTCACTATTATTTATTATTTTCTGATTTATTTGACAGTGTCAGGCATATAATCCTTCACCTCTTAATGTTTCAACCATGTTTTTCCTAAGAATGATATTATTCTCCTGCTCTAGTGCAAAATACAGAATCTGGTTTAACTTTTTCATGATTCCTGTCTATTACCTGTGTTTTATTAGCATTTTAAGAACAAAGGAAGCAGTGAGGGGAATTATTAATAGTAGCCACCCACTTCCCAAGTTATTCACCACTATGCATCTTTCAGAAACCAAATGTGAAAATGAAAAATAGAGATTGATTTTCAAACCTAAACAAAGTAATTGACAGATAAGACTCCTGTAGCATTAAAGTAAGCCAAATGTCTTAAGATAGTACATGCAGTTGAGTCATTTCCCCAAATACCTATTAGTTTATTTTCATATATTCATAGACTTTTAGAGCTGAAAGAGCCTTGCAGTATATGTTGTATAACTCACTCATTTTACAGATAAGAGCTAAAAGTTTAAGGTCATATACTAGGGATTAGAATCTGACTTTTCAAACTCTTAATGCAATGTTCTTTCTTTTATGTCATGTTGCCGCCCTTGATGCTTATGCTGGGGTCTTGGTAAATAAGAAAGGTAAAGTGTCCTAACTAATGTAGCCCTTGAATCTCGTCTGAATGAATTGCAGCAGTGCTTCTCTTGTCATCTTGTTATAATGCAAATTATGATTCAATAAGTCTGAGATGGGGCTTGAGAATGTACATTTCTAACATATTCCTCTGATGCTGATGCTGCAGATTCATGAACTACATGTTGAGTAGCAGTTGTCTAGAACCAGCTCAGAAATCTCATGCCCCTGGGCATCAGCGAAGTACAAAAAACTAAAAAATACTTCTGTTATATAAAGCATAAAGAATAATATAACTAACACCCTTTTCCTTATCATCAAGCCAAAATAAAATACTTATTTTAAAAAGTTTTTGTTTTCCTAACTTCTATGCCATGTTAGAGAGGGGAGTTTTATCCCAATACATTAATTTATAGATGCATCTACCTGTTTCCTTAACATTGGTTTATACTGAGACTCTACAGACTTTAATGATATTTTAGAAGGAAATATTAATTCAGAAGATGAAAAGAACCATAGCCAAATAGAACTGTGAATCAAAAAACACAACCAGTGAAGTTCTATTTTTACTGTTAGTACAAAGATCTTTTAAACTATCTGTTTATTCATTTAACAAATACTTATTGAGAGTTCACACTCCCATGTAGTTTACGTGCTGATTTCATTCCTTTATATCTAAGTCTGTATGCTGCTTTGAATTATCTAAATGATTATCAAGAGGTACAAATGCTAGATTTTATGGGACAGTGAGTTATTTAAGGGTTTTGCATTTGGATTTTGTTATTGTTTAAAAATTACTTAGTGGCCATCTCAATACAACATGGAATACATTTGTACTTACAGCAGCTAAAAACAAAATAGACATTTCATATATATGAAGAAACTGGCACTCTGAGTATCTCCCAAAATTCTTATAGAAATAATAATTACTTATTACTTGGATTAGTTTAGCAGTAATATAACAAGGCAAAGTCATAAAAAATGTGAAGGAAACTGAAATATAAGGAAGAAGGCAACTCAATTAGATAAATATTTACTAAGCTTCTGCTTTCTCCTCATGTAGAGGGGTAGAGTACCAACATATAAAGAAAGGAAAGCAGTCTTCAGGGTGATCATTACTCTGAAAGGGAGGCAGGCATCTAAACAGATAATTAGAATACAGTGTGACAAATGAAAACAGGTATGGACAAAATCTAGGAGCAGTGCAGGAAAGTTGTAGAGGAAACTTAATTAGAGAATAGTATATTTTTAAAATGATTAAAGAAACAAGAATTCAGAATTTCTGTAAAAGAAAATGGATAGATAACATGATAATATAGAATCCAGGTGAAAGGTATAAAAGTATTCACTATAAAATTCAACTTTGCTCTTTGAAGATTCATAATAAGATATTAGATAAAATAATAATTGTAAAAACAGTATGATATAGTGGAGCCACGGTTTTTCTTTTTCTTATGAGTGTAGGTTCTTAATAAATAGAAAGAAAGGAACAAAATAGAAAAGGACTTCCCAGTTCTCTGTGGGAAAGGCAGATTGTCACTTAAGCAGAAATGCCTTCATATCATTAACATGTCTGTCTTGAGATCCAAGAGAGTAAAGCTGCATCCATTAAGGAAAATGTAGCACCCATCAGGGTGTAAGCACATTCTGAGTGTAGGTGTAGAATTGCCTCAGATACTAAGGGTTTTGACTATACAGTGAAATTTTAGCACATATTAGAGTCTAGTTCTTATCCAGTATAAACTATAGGTTGTAATTTTGAGGTGATACCAAAATCTTAAATAGAAACATTGTTTATCAGTTAATTTAATTCATACTAAATTAACAATAAGTAGTGATATACTAGAGATTCTGGTAATATTTTCAAGTTTAGAACCTAGATATATATTTCAAAAGCTAATTTAAGATAATTTAATGAGCATTTTTAAATTGAATTTCTTTAAAACTGTTTTTTTTTTTTTTTGCTTGTGCTGTGAGGCATGTGGGATATTAGTCCCCTAACCAGGAATCAAACCCACGCCCCCTGCATTGGAAATGTGGAGTCTTAACCACTGGACCACCAGGGAAGACTGAGCATTTCTTGATACCATTAAAAAATGTGATGTGTGTTAGTCACTCAGTCATGTCCAACTCTTTGTGACCACATGGACTGTAGCCTGCCTGGCTCCTCTGTCCATGGAGTTCTCCAGGCAAGAATACTGGAGTGGGTTGATATTTGTATTTACTTGGATTTAAAAATGACCTTTATGTCAATTCATATTATGTTGAATGATATGATATATCAATTAATTATGTTTAAGGTTTGAATGCTCTGATTATTTTAGTCTGTTGTTAGATCAGCGATGAAGATTTTGTGACTAAGTGCTTCTATATGCATGTATGCTGTTATACCATGGGGTCACTGAGGGTCAGACACAACTGAGCAACTTCACTTTCACTTTTCACTTTCATGCACTGGAGAAGGAAATGGCAACCCATTCCAGTGCTCTTGCCTGGAGAATCCCAGGGACGGGGGAGCCTGGTGGGTTGCCGTCCATGGGTTGCACAGAGTCGGACACGACTGAAGTGACTTAGCAACAGCAGCATGCTATTATATGGGCTTCCGAGGTGGCGCTAGTGTAAAGAACCCACCTGCAGTGCAGGAGACATAAGAGATACAGGTTTGATCCCTGGGTCAGAAAGATCTCCTGAAGGCGGGCATGGCAACCCGCTTCAGTTTTCTTGCCTGGAGAATCCCGTGAACTGAGGACCCCGGCATGAGTTGGACACGACTGAGGCAACTTAGCACACATGCACACTTTTATTCTATAAGTGTATCTTTATATACATTCGATCCTCAAAGCACTGTGAGTTGTTGAACAAGTATTACTTTTTAAATACCTTATTGATAATTTGGAAGCTAGATTTGATTTCCTAACTAGAAAACTGATGTTGAAAGATACAACGAAAGCCTTTCATATTGCCTTGTTTTGTAGATGTGAAATTCTCTTGAAGGTCAAAGGTATATAAATTAAATCATGCCTTTCAATATGAAGAACAGTATATTCTCATGGGGAAATGTTGTCAACATTATAATAAAATGTAGGAACCATTTAAAATAACATATTCAAGGACAAAATAATATTCTAATATTAAACTGTATT